>JBBAXF010000175.1:0-64000 GCA_037837765.1 Delichon dasypus | reverse complement strand
AATCCCAGAGCTGGGAATGGAAAAATGGGGGAGGGGGAAAAAAAAAAAAAAGAGAGAAACCCGGGATTTGGGCCGGAATTCCCGGCTGGAAGGGGCTGGAATTCCAAGAGAACTCCTGGGAATATCCGAGGAAAAAAATCGGGACTCCGGGAATTCCAGGATTCGGTCCCCACGGGGAAGCAGCTGGAAGGAAAACAAACAAACAAACAAACAAAAAATTCGGGAATTTCTTCCCGGTTTTTTTTTTTCCTTCCCCCGAGCCCGGCAGCGAGAGGGTTACGGGGGGCGGGACCGCCCCAAATCCCGGGAAAAGCTTTTCCCGATTTTCCTGCCTCCATCCCGAGGAGTTTTTTGGTTTTTTTTTCTTTTTTTTGTTATTTTCCATGGGAAATCCCAAAGGGAAAAGGATGCGGGAATCGGGAAGCGCGGGTCGGGATCGCATCCCTGGATTTTCCTCCCTCTCCCCACATCCCGGATTTCCCGGGAATTCCCGGGAATTCCCGACGGGAACGAAGCATCTCGGGAAAGGAGGAGCAGGGGGAGGCATCGCGACATCTCGGCGACACGGCCGGGAAAGCTGGGAAAGCTTCCCGGGAAAGGAGGCGGACGGGAAAATAATAATAATAATAATAATTTGGGGGAAAAAAAACCGGGATTCGGTAAGGAAAAGGAAAAAACCCGGGAATCGGTCGGGAAGGAACCGGGAAAAAAACAACAACAACAAAACCACCAAAAAAAAACCCACGGGAAAAAAACCGAAAGGGAATTCGGGAATAAAACCGGGAATCAAACCGGGATTCGACCGGAAAGAAACCGGGAATAAAACTGGGAATCAAACCGGGAATCGACCGGAAAGAAACCGGGAATAAAACTGTGAATCAGCCGGAAAGAAACCGGGAATAAAATCGGGAATCGGCCAGGAAGGAGACCGGGGATCGACCAGGAAGAAATCGGGAATCGGCCAGGAAGGAAACCGGGAATCAAACCGGGATTCGGCCGGGAATAAACCAGGAAAGAGCCGGGAAGGAAACCGGGAATCGGCTGGGAAGAAAACCGGGAATAAAGCCGGGAATGGAACCGGGATTCAGCCGGGAAGAAAACCGGGAATAAAGCCGGGAAGGAGCCGGGAAGGAGCCGGGAGTCGGCCGGGAAGGATCCGGGTACCAGCCGGGAATAAAACCGGGATTTAGCCTGGAAGAAAACCGGGAATCAGCCGGGAAGAAAACCAGGATTCTGCCGGAGAGAAACCCGGGAATAAACCCGGGAATCAGCCGCCAATCCCGGCCTCTCCCTGCTCGCCGCCGGCATTCCCGATCCTGCCTTTTTTTCCCCGGGAAATCCCTGCAGCCGCAGGAGCGGGCGGGCCCGGCAGGATGGCGACGGCGACGCCGCGCTGAGCATCCTCGAGAGGGACCAAAAAAACCAAAAATTCCCAAAACTCCCCCCCAAAAATCCCGGGAAAAATCTCCTCCACCCCCCTCCAGGATGCGCAACGCCGGCGCTTTCTCCGAGCCGGAATTCTCGGCCGAGTACTCTGCCGATTATTCCTGGAGTTTCCCCTCGGATCCCGACGGGATCCGCCGCTCCCTCCGGGAAGCTCCGGCTCCTCCCGCCTGCTCCTGCCCGTGCCTGCCCGATTCCCGGCGTTTCTCCTTCTCGCCGGAATCCTTGGAAAAGCTCTACCAGACTTATTTCCGCCGCCAGCGCCACGAGACGCTGCTGGTGCTGGTGGCCTTCGCCGCCCTCTTCGACTGCTACGTCCTGGGAATGTGCGCCGGCTTTTCCCGCATGGAAAAGCTTTTCCCGGCGCTGGCGGCTCTGGCCGGGCTCTTGGCTCACGGCGTCCTTTTCCTCCTCCTGAAATCCCGGCAGCTCCCCGAGCGCTTCTCCCAGAAATTCCTGCCCTGCGCGCTGTGGGCGCTGATCGTGGCGCAGCTCTGGGGGTTGCTGGGGCTGGAATTCCAGAGGAGTTTTCCGGAGGCGGTGGACACGGTGGGCTGGCAGGCGTTCTTCGCCTTCTCCTGCTTCCTGACGCTGCCGCTGCGCCTGGCGCGGATCCTGCTGCTGACGGCCGCGTCCTGCGGCGGGCACGCGCTGGTGCTGGGAATCGCCGCGCTCCGGACGGGAAGGGAGGCTCGGGATGGAGCGGAGCTGGCCAGGCAGGTGCGGGAATGGAGCGGGAATTCCGTGGATGGAGGGGGGATGGACAGGCAGGTGCGGGAATGGAGCTGGAATAGAGCGGGAGTTCCATGGATGGAGAGGAGCTGGACAGGCAGGTGCGGGAATGGAGCGGGAATTCCATGGATTGAGGGGGAATGGACAGGGAATGGAGTGGAGCTGGCCAGGCAGGTGCGGGAATGGAGCGGGAATTCCATGGATTGAGGGGGAATGGACAGGGAATGGAGTGGAGCTGGCCAGGCAGGTGCGGGAATGGAGCAGGGATTCCATGGATGGAGCGGAGCTGGCCAGGCAGGTGCGGGAATGGAGCGGGAATTCCATGGATGGAGGGGGGATGGACAGGGAATGGAGGGGGGATGGCCAGGCAGGTGCGGGAATGGAGCGCGGATGGAGCGGGGAATTCCATGGATGGAGAGGGGACGGCCAGGCAGGTGTGGGAATGGAGCAGGGAATGAGCTGGGAATGGGCTGGGAATTCCATGGATCGAGGGGGGATGGACAGGCAGGTGTGGGAATGGAGCAGGGGTGGAGCGGGGATTCCATGGATTGATGGGCTGGGGATGAGCTGGGAATTCCATGGATGGAGGGGGGATGGACAGGCAGGTGCGGGAATGGAGCAGGAATGGAGCGGGAATTCCATGGATGGACAGGGGATGTGCTGGGAATGGAGCGGAGCTGGCCAGGCAGGTGTGGGAATGGAGCAGGAATGGAGCTGGAATTCCATGGATGGAGAGGGGATGGACAGGCAGGTGCGGGAATGGAGCGGGAATTCCATGGATGGAGAGGGAATGGACAGGCAGGTGCGGGAATGGAGCGGGGATGGAGCAGGGAATTCCATGGATAGCATGGATGGCCAAGCAGGTGCGGGAATAGAGCGGGGAATTCCATGGATGGAGAGGGGATGGACAGGCAGGTGCAGGAATGGAGGGGGAATGAGCTGGGAATGGTGGGAATTCCATGGATTGTGAGGTGTGGGAAAGGGCAGGGAAGAGTGGGAATGGGCAGGGAATGGACAGGAGAATGGAGCAGGGAATGGGGTGGGAATTTCATGGATTGGGGGGTGATGGCCAGGCAGGTGCGGGAATGGAGCAGGAATGGAGCAGGGAATTCTGTGGATTGATGGGGGTTGGGCTTGGGAATGGGCTGGGAATTCCATGGATCAAAGGGGGATGGCCAGGCAGGTGCGGGAATGGAGCGGGGATGGAGCGGGGATGGAGCGGGGATGGAGCGGGGATGAAGTGGGAATTCCATGGATGATGGGGGATGGGCTGGGAATTCCATGGATTGAGGGGGGATGGCCAGGCAGGTGCAGGAATGGAGCTGGGAATGGTGGGAATTCCATGGATTGTGAGGTGTGAGAATAGGCAGGGAATGGAGTGGGAATGGGCAGGGAATGGACAGGAGAATGGAGCAGGGAATGGGGTGGGAATTCCATGGATAGCATGGATGGCCAGGCAGGTGCGGGAATGGAGCAGGAATGGAGCAGAGAATTCCATGGATTGATGGGGGTTGGGCTTGGGAATGGGCTGGGAATTCCATGGATCGAGGAGGGATGGCCAGGCAGGTGCGGGAATGGAGCGGGGATGGAGCGGGAATTCCATGGATGGAGCAGGAATGGGCTGGGAATGGAGGGAATCCATGGATCAGGAGGTACTGGCCAGGCAGGAGCGGGAATGGGCTGGGAATTCCATGGATCGATGGGGGATGGACAGGGAATGGAACAGGAATGGGTTGGGAATGGGCTGGGAATTCCGTGGATGGCATGGATGGCCAGGCAGGTGCGAGAATGGAGCGGGAATTCCACGGATTGATGGGGGATGGACAGGGAATGGAGCAGGGAATGAGGTGGGAATTCCATGGATTGTGAGGTGCTGGCCAGGCAGGTGCGGGAATGGAGCGGGAATGGTGGGAACGATGTGGGAATGACGGGAAGGGTGAGGAGCGGCTGCATTTGGGGTTTCCGTGAGTTTTCCATGGGTTTTCCATGGGTTTTCCATGAATTTTCCATGAGTTATCCATGGGTTATCCATGGATTATCCATGGGTTATCCATGGGTTATCCGTGAGTTATCCATCAGTTTTCCATGAGTTTTCCATGGGTCATCCATGGATTTTCCATGAATTTTCCATGAGTTATCCATGGGTTTTCCATGAGTTATCCATGATTAATCCATGATTAATCCATGAGTTATCCACGGATTATCCATGGGTTATCCATGATTAATCCGTGGGTTATCCATGAGTTATCCATGAGTTTTCCATGAGTTATCCACGGATTATCCATGGGTTATCCATGATTAATCCGTGGGTTATCCATGAGTTATCCACGACTTATCCATGGATTATCCACTCCTGGGAAAGCTCCAGCTGCTCCCGGCCTAAATAAGAATTAAAAATTGGGAATTTATTCACTTTTTGGGGAATAATTTGGGAATGTGGAGGTCACGCCGAGAGTTTGGAAAACCCAGCCCGAAAAAACCCGGAAATCCCGATTTTTCCTTATTTTTGGGATACAAAGAGGAAAAATTGGAGAGATCCCCTCTCCGGCGGCATTCCCGGGTTTTCCTCCTGGATTGGAGCCAATCCGGAGGTGAGGGAAGATCCCAATCCTGAATTTTGGGAAAAGGGGGAATATTCGGCCAGGCCGACTCTGGATCCGGGAAAATCTTGGGAACGGCGTGTCCGGGAATAGCTGGGGTCATTCCCGAGGTCACGGCTGGTTTTGGGATCAGCCGGAGGATGGAGCGGGGCCGCGGAGAGCGGCTGGAATTCCAGAGGGTCCCGAAGGGTCGGGATTCAGGCTGGGAGGTTTTCCCGTGGGATTTGGGGTCCAGGGTTGGAGCTTTTCCCACAGAATTTAGGATCCGGGATCAGAGCTTTTCCTGCAGGATTTGGGATCCAGGCTGGGAACTTTCCCTGAAGGATTTGGGATTTGGGATTTCCTCCATGCTGGAGTTTTTCCCACAGAATTTGGGATCCGGGATGGGAGCTTTTCCCACAGAATTTGGGATCCGGGGTCTCCTCTGTGCTGGAGTTTTTCCCACAGAATTGGGGATCTTGGATTGGAGCTTTTCCTATGGATTTTGGGATCCGGTCTGGGAACTTTTCCCACAGAATTTGGGATCTGGGATTTCCTCTGTGTTGGAGATTTTCCCATAGAATTTGGGATCTGGGATCAGAGCTTTTCCAGCAGAATTTGGGATCCAGGATCGGAACTTTCCCTGCAGGATTTGGGTTCTGGGATTTCCTCCATGTTGGAGCTTTTCCCACAGAATTTGGGATCTGGGATCAGAACTTTTCCCACAGAATTTGATATCCGGGATTGGAACTTTTCCCACAGAATTTGGAATCAGGGATCGGAGATTTTCCCACAGAATTTGATATACAGGATTGGAGCTTTTCCCACAGAATTTGGGATCTGGGATCAGAGCTTTTCCCACAGAATTTGGGATCCAGGATGGGAGATTTTCCCCCTGGATTTGGGATCTGGGATTTGCCCCTGTGCTGGAGTTTTCCCACTGGATTTGGGGTCCAGGATCTTCTCTGTGTTGGACTTTTTCCTGTGGAATTTGGGATCTGGGATTGGAGCTTTTCCTGCTAAATTTTGGGATTTGGGATCACCTCCATGCTGGAGCTTTCCCTGCAGAATTTGGGACCCGGGATCGGAGTTTTTCCCTTAGAGTTTGGGATCCGGGATCTCCATGTTGGAGCTTTTCCCGCAGAATTTGGGATCCAGGGTGGGAATTTTCCCTGCAGGATTTGGGATCTGGGATCAGAGCTGTTCCTGCAGGATTTGGGATCTGGGATCAGAGCTTTTCCCACAGAATTTGGGATCCAGGATCTCCTCTGTGCTGGAGTTTTCCTGTAGAACTTGGGATCCAGGATCAGAGCTTTTCCCACAGAATTTGGGATCCGGTCTGGGAACTTTCCCCATGGAATTTGGGACCTGGGATGGGAACTTTTCCCATGGAATTTGGGATCTGGGATCAGAGCTTTTCCCACAGGATTCGGGATCCCGGATGGGATTCGGATCAATCCCTGGGATCAGGATCCAACCCTTGGCCTGGGATCCCATCCACAGGATCCGGATCAATCCCCACGATCCGGATCCACCCCATTCCCCTGGATATTCCCAGCGGGACCTCCCGGCGCCGCTCCCGAATTTTCGGCCGTTCCGGGGAATTCCGGGGCGCCGCCACCACCAAACCCCCGGATCCGGAGCTCGGCTGTGTTTTTCCGGAACCTTCTCTCTCCCGGGGCTGCGATTCCCAGGGAAGCGGCGCCGCGTGATCGGCTCCGAGCCGCTGCCTTCCCTCGGGAATTCCCCCGGAATCTCCCGGGATCCGGCTTTTTCCAAAACATCTCGGCGGCTCGGAGAGCCCCGGGAATCTCCCGGGATTCCGGCTGCGCCTCCCCCGAATTCCCGGAATTTCACCCCAAAGCGGGATTTTTGGGATTTTAACGGGATCGGGGCAGCGGCAGCTCGGCGCATCCCAGAATTCCCGACCTTTATTCCCGGGTATCCCATGATTCCAAATTCCTGCTGTTTGTTCCCAAATATTCTGTGATCCCGAATTTCTGCTCTTTATTCCCAAATATCCTGTGATCTCAAATTCCTGCTTTTTATTCCTGAATATCCCATGATCCCAAATTCCTGCTGTTTGTTCCCAAATATCCTGGGATCCCGATTTTCTGCTCTTTATTCCCAAATATCCTGTGTTCCCGAATTTCTGCTGTTTGTTCCCGAATATCCTGTGATCCCAAATTTCTGCTCTTTCATCCTGGATATCCTGTGATTCCAAATTTCTGCTCTTTATTCCTGGATGTCCCACAATCCCAAATTCCCACTGTTTCTTCCCAAATATCCCGTGATCTCACATTCCCGCCGTTTCAGCCCGGATATCCCGTGATCCCAAGTTCCCATTGTTTCATCCCAAATTTCCCCTGATCCCAAATTCCTGCTGTTTCTTCCCGAATAACACGTGATCTGAATTTCCTGGTTTTTCTTCCTGAATATTCCATGATCCCAAATTCCCACTGTACTTCCTGGATATCGCCTGATCCCAAATTCCAGCTCTTTATTCCCGTTGATCCCAATTTCCTGCTGTTTCATCCCGGATATCCCCTGATCCCAAATTCCCTCAGTTTCATCCCGGATATCCCCTGATCCCAAATTCACAAATTCCTGTGTTCTTTCTCAAATATTCCATGATCCCAAATTCCCGCTATTGGTTCCCCACAATCCCAAATTCCCCCTCTTTATTCCCATGATCCCAAATTCCTGTTCTTTATTCCCGGATATCCCCTGATCCCAAATTCCTGCTCTTTATTCCCATTGATCCCGAATTCCCTCCGTTTCATCCCGGATATCGCGTGATCCCGAACTCCCGTTGCCGCTGTTGATCCCAAATTCCTTCAGTTTCATCCCAGATATCCCCTGATCCCAAATTCCCACGGTTTTTCTCAAATATCCCGTGATCCCGAATTCCCGCTGTTGACTCCCGTGTTCCTGAATTCCCAAATCCCCGTGTTTTTTCTCGAATATCCCATGATCCCAAATTCCCGCTCTTTATTCCCGGATATCTGTGATCCCAGATTCCCTCTGTTTCATCCCATATATCCTATGACCCCAAATTCCCTCTGTTTCATCCCCAATATCCCCTGATCCCAAATTCCCGCTCTTTATTCCCGTTGATCCCGAATTCCCTCCGTTTCATCCTGGATATCCCCTGATCCCAAATTCCCAAATTCCTGTGTTTTTTCTCAAATGTCCCATGATCCCAAATTCCCGCTGTTGGTTCCCGCGATCCCAAATTCCTGTTCTTTATTCCTGGATATCCATTATCCCAAATTCCCGCTCTTTATTCCCGTTGATCCCGAATCCCCTCTGTTTCATCCCGGATATCCCGCGATCCCGAACTCCCGTTGCCGCCGTTGATCCTGAATTCCTGTCAATCCTGAATTCCTGCCGATCCCGAATTCCCGCCGCCGATCCCGAATTCCCGGCGCCGTTCCGGAATTCCCGGCGCAGCTGGCGTCCAACGTTGCCGTCTACGCGGGCGCCATCGCCGTGGGCGCCATGTCCTACGTCATGGCCGACCGGAAGCACCGGAAGGCGTTCCTGGAGGCGCGGCAATCCCTGGAAGTGAAGCTCAACCTGGAAGAGCAGAGCCAGCAGCAGGTGTGAGGGGAAATCGGGAATGGGGTCGGGAAAAATGGGAAAATCAGGAAAAATGGGGATTGGGAATGGCGGCAATCCCTGGAGGTCAAACTGAACCTGGAGGAGCAGAGCCAGCAGCAGGTGGGGGGAAATTGGGAATGGGGTCGGGAAAAATGGGACAATCAGGAAAATCGGGGGAAAAGGGAAAAATGGGAAAAATGGGAATTGGGAATGGCGGCAATCCCTAGAGGTCAAACTGAACCTGGAGGAGCAGAGCCAGCAGCAGGTGTGAGGGGAAATTGGGAATGGGGTCGGGAAAAATGGGACAATCAGGAAAATCGGGGGAAAAGGGAAAAATGGGAAAAATGGGAATTGGGAATGGCGGCAATCCCTAGAGGTCAAACTGAACCTGGAGGAGCAGAGCCAGCAGCAGGTGTGAGGGGAAATCGGGAATGGGATGGGGAAAAATGGGGAAAAAGGGAAAATTGGGAAAAATGGGAAAATCAGGAAAAATGGGAATTGGGAATGGCGGCAATCCCTGGAGGTGAAGCTCAGCCTGGAGGAGCAGAGCCAGCAGCAGGTGTGAGGGGAAATCGGGAATGGGGTTGGGAAAAATGGGAAAATTGGGAAATATGGGAAAAATGAGAAAAATGGGATCGGGAATGGCAGTAATCCCTGGAAGTGAAGCTCAACCTGGAGGAGCAGAGCCAGCAGCAAGTGTGAGGGGAAATCGGGAATGGGGTCGGGAAAAATGGGGAAAATGGGAAAATTGGGAAAAATGGGAAAATCAGAAAAAACGGGAATTGGGAATGGCGGCAATCCCTGGAGGTCAAACTGAACCTGGAAGAGCAGAGCCAGCAGCAGGTGTGAGGGAAATCGGGAATGGGGTCGGGAAAATTGGGAAAATTGGGAAAAATGGGAAAAATGGGAAAAATGGGAAAAATGGGGAAAATGGGGATTGGGAATGGTGGCAAACCCTGGAGGTGAAGCTCAACCTGGAAGAGCAGAGCCAGCAGCAGGTGTGAGGGAAATTGGGAATGGGGTCGGGAAAAATGGGGGAAATGGGAAAAATGGGAAAATTGGGAAAAATGGGAAAAATGGGGAAAATGGGGATTGGGAATGGCGGCAATCCCTGGAAGTGAAGCTCAACCTGGAGGAGCAGAGCCAGCAGCAGGTGTGAGGGGAAATCGGGAATGGGGTCGGGAAAAACTGGAAAATTGGGGAAAAAGGGAAAATTGGAAAAAATGGGAAAAAAGGGAAAAATGGGATCAGGAATGGTGGCAATCCCTGGAAGTGAAGCTCAACCTGGAAGAGCAGAGCCAGCAGCAGGTGTGAGGGAAATTGGGAATGGGGTCGGGAAAATTGGGGAAAATGGGAAAAATGGGAAAATTGGGGAAAATGGGAAAAATGGGGAAAATGGGGATTGGGAATGGCGGCAATCCCTGGAAGTGAAGCTCAACCTGGAGGACAGAGCCAGCAGCAGATGTGAGGGGAAATCGGGAATGGGGTCGGGAAAAATGGGAAAATTGGGAAAATTGGGAAAAATGGGAAAATTGGGGAAAATGGGAAAAATGGGAAAATCAGAAAAAACAGGAATTGGGAATGGCGGCAATCCCTGGAGGTGAAGCTCAACCTGGAAGAGCAGAGCCAGCAGCAGGTGTGAGGGGAAATCGGGAATGGGGTCGGGAAAAATGGGCAAAACTGGAAAAAAGGGAAAATTGGAAAATATGGGAAAAATGGGAAAATTGGGAAAAATGGGGGAAATGGGATCGGGAATGGAGGGATCGGGAATGGGGATCGGGAATGGCAGCAATCCCTGGAAGTGAATCTCAGCCTGGAGGAGCAGAGCCAGCAGCAGGTGGGGGGAAATTGGGAATGGGGTCGGGAAAAATGGGGAAAACGTGGGAAATGGGAAAATTGGGAAAAAAGGGAAAAATGGGATCAGGAATGGTGGCAATCCCTGGAAGTGAAGCTTAACCTAGAGGAGCAGAGCCAGCAGCAGGTGTGAGGGAAATTGGGAATGGGGTCGGGAAAAATGGGAAAAAAGGGAAAATTGGAAAATATGGGAAAAATGGGAAAAAAGGGAAAAATGGGATCAGGAATGGCGGCAATCCCTGGAGGTGAAGCTCAACCTGGAAGAGCAGAGCCAGCAGCAGGTGTGAGGGGAAATCGGGAATGGGGTCGGGAAAAATGGGAAAAATGGGGAAAAAGGGAAAATTGGGAAAATTGGGAAAATCAGGAAAAATGGGGATTGGGAATGGCGGCAATCCCTGGAGGTGAAGCTCAACCTGGAGGAGCAGAGCCAGCAGAACGTGTGAGGGGAAATCGGGAATGGGGTCGGGAAAAATGGGAAAAAAGGGAAAATTGGGGAAAATGGGAAAAAAGGGGAAAATGGGATCGGGAATGGCGGCAATCCCTGGAAGTGAATCTCAA
The DNA here is from genome assembly GCA_037837765.1 of Delichon dasypus. Classification (NCBI taxonomy): domain Eukaryota; kingdom Metazoa; phylum Chordata; class Aves; order Passeriformes; family Hirundinidae; genus Delichon; species Delichon dasypus. The sequence continues at coordinate 53,231 of JBBAXF010000175.1, read as the reverse complement.
CCCGGAGGACAGAGCCAGCAGCAGATGTGAGGGGAAATAGGGAATGGGGTTGGGAAAAATGGGAAAAACTGGAAAAATGGGAAAAATGGGAAAAACGGGAAATATGGGGAAAATGGGGAAATTGGGAAAAATGGGAAAAATGAGAAAAATGGGATTGGGAATGGCAGCAATCCCTGGAAGTGAAGCTCAACCTGGAGGAGCAGAGCCAGCAGCAGGTGTGAGGGGAAGATTGGGAATAGGATCAGGAAAAATGGGAAAAATGGGAATGGGAGATACAGGAATGGGAAAAATGGGAATGGGAAAGGGAATGGGAAATACGGGAATGAGAGGATCGGGAATGGCAGCAATCCCTGGAGGTGAATCTCAACCTGGAGGAGCAGAGCCAGCAGCAGGTGTGACGGGAAATCGGGAATAGGGTCAGGAAAAATGGGAAAAAAGGGAAAAAAGGGAAAATTGGGAAAAACTGGAAAAACGGAAAAAATGGGAAAATTGGGAAAATTGGGAAAATTGGGGAAAATCAGAAAAAAAGGGAATTGGGAATGGCGGCAATCCCTGGAGGTGAAGCTCAACCTGGAGGAGCAGAGTCAGCAGCAGGTGTGAGGGGAAATCGGGAATGGGTCGGGAAAAATGGGCAAAACTGGAAAAAAGGGAAAATTGGAAAATATGGGAAAAATGGGGAAAATGGGATCGGGAATGGAGGGATCAGGAATGGGGATCGGGAATGGCAGCAATCCCTGGAAGTGAATCTCAGCCTGGAGGAGCAGAGCCAGCAGCAGGTGGGGGGAAATTGGGAATGGGGTCGGGAAAATGGGGGAAAATGGGAAAAAGGGAAAATTGGGAAAAATGGGAAAATCAGGAAAAATGGGGATTGGAAATGGCGGCAATCTCTGGAGGTGAAGCTCAACCTGGAGGAGCAGAGCCAGCAGCAGGTGTGAGGGGAAATCGGGAATGGATCGGGAAAAATGGGAAAAATGGGGAAAATGGGAAAATTGGGAAAATTGGGAAAAATGGGAAAATGGGATCGGGAATGGAGGGATCAGGAGTGGGGATCGGGAATGGCAGCAATCCCTGGAAGTGAAGCTCCACGTGGAGGAGCAGAGCCAGCAGCAGGTGTGAGGGGAAATCGGGAATGGGGTTGGGAAAAATGGGAAAATTGGGAAAATGAGGAAAAACGGGAATTGGGAATGGCGGCAATCCCTGGAAGTGAAGCTCAACCTGGAGGAGCAGAGCCAGCAGCAGGTGTGAGGGGAAATCGGGAATGGGGTCGGGAAAAATGGGAAAAAAGGGGAAAAATGGGATCGGGAATGGAGGGATCGGGAATGGTGGCAATCCCTGGAAGTGAAGCTCCATGTGGAGGTGCAGAGCCAGCAGCAGGTATGGGAAAATCAGGAATGGGGTCGGGAAAATCAGGAGAAATGGGAAAAATGGGATCGGGAATGGAGGGATCAGGAATGGGGATCGGGAATGGCGGCAATCCCTGGAAGTGAATCTCAACCCGGAGGAGCAGAGCCAGCAGCAGGTGTGAGGGGAAATCGGGAATGGGGTTGGGAAAAATGGGAAAAACAGGAAAAATGGGAAAAACGGGAAAATGGGAAAAATGAGAAAAATGGGATTGGGAATGGCAGCAATCCCTGGAAGTGAAGCTCAGCCTGGAGGAGCAGAGCCAGCAGCAGGTGTGAGGGGAAGATTGGGAATAGGATCAGGAAAAATGGGAAAAATGGGAATGGGAGATACAGGAATGGGAAAAATGGGAATGGGATCGGGAATGGGAAATACGGGAATGAGAGGATCGGGAATGGCGGCAATCCCTGGAGGTGAATCTCAACCTGGAGGAGCAGAGCCAGCAGCAGATGGGGAAATCAGGAATGGGATCCAGAAAAATGGGAAAAACAGGAATGAGATTGGGAAAAACGGGAATGGGATTGGGAATGGGAAATACGGGAATTCCCAGGGAATTACCGAAATAAGTTTTGGGATACGTGGATCTTAAATCCCATCCCATTCCCACAATCTCAGGGTGCTCCAACCTTTCCTTGGCCACTCCCAGGAATTCCAGCTCTTCCCAAGGGTATTCCAGCTTTTCTCACAGGAATTCCAACTTTTCCCATGAGAATTCCGTTTTTTCATGCCAGGAATTCCTGTTGGAATTAGGGTTTTACCCCCACAGAAATCCCAGTTTTTCCTGCAGGATTCCCACCTTTTGCCGTGGGAATTCTGGCTTTTCCTGCAGGACTTCCAGCTCTTCCTGACAGAATTCTGTTTTGTCTTTCTCCCATGCACCTTCCATCCCAATCCCATTATCCCATTATCCCATTATCCCATTATCCCATTATCCCATTATCCCATCATCGCATCATCGCATCATCCCATTCCAATCCCATCATACCATTATCCCATCATCCCATTATCCCACCATCCCATCCCATCCCATCCCATCCCATCCCATCCCATCCCATCCCATCCCATCCCATCCCATCCCACCCCACCATCCCACCCCATTATCCCGTTATCCCATTATCCCGTTATCCCATTATCCCATTTTCCCATCCCATCATCCATTCCAATCCCATTATCCCATTATCCCATTATCCCATTATCCCATTATCCCACCATCCCATTATCCCACCCCATCCTATCCCATCCCATCCCATCCCATCCCCTTATGATCCCATCCTATCCCATCCCACCATCCCACCATCCCACCATCCCATTATCCTACCCCACCATCCCACCCCATTATCTCATTATCCCATTATCCCATTATCCCATTCCAATTCCACTATCCCATCATCCCATTATCCCACCATCCCATCATCCCATCCTATCCCATTATCCCATTATCCCATTATCCCATTCTATTCCATCATCTCATCCCATTATCGCATCATCCCACCATCATCCCATTATCCCACCAATTTTCCCATTATCCCACCATCCCATCCCATCCCATCCCATCCCATCCCATTATCCCACCATTCCACCATCCCATCATCCCATCCTATCCCATTATCCCACCATCCCATCCTATCCCACCATCATCCCATGCCATCTTCCCATCATCCCACCATCCCATTATCTCATTATCCCATTATCCCACCATCCCACCATCATCCCATCCCACCAACCCATCATCCCATTATCCCATTATCCCGTCATCCCATTAATTTTCCCATTATCCCGCCATCTCATCCTATCCCATTATCCCACCATCATTGAATCCCATCTTCCCATCATCCCGTCATCCCACCATCCCATCATCCTATCATCCCATCCCATCCCATCCCATCCCATCCCATCCCATCCCATCCCATCCCGTTATCCCATTATCTCATTATCCCACCATCCCACATCCCACCATCCCACCATCCCATCATCGCATCATCCCATTCCAATCCCATCATACCATTATCCCATCATCCCATTATCCCATCAATTTTCCCATTATCCCGCCATCCCATCCTATCCCGTTATCCCACCATCATCCAATCCCATCTTCCCATCATCTCATCATCCCACCACCCCATCATCCCATTATCCCATTATCCCATACCAATCCCATTATCCCATCATCCCACCATCAACCCATCCCATCATCCCATCATCCCATTATCCCGTCATCCCACTATGCCATTATCCTGTCATTCCATTAATTTTCCCATTATCCCGCCATCTCATCCTATCCCATTATCCCACCATCATTGAATCCCATCTTCCCATCATTCCATCATCCCATTATCCCATTATCCCATTATCCCATCCCATCATCCCACCACCCCATCATCCCATTATCCCATACCAATCCCATCATCCCATCATCCCACCATCAACCCATCCCATCATCCCATCATCCCATCCCATTATCCCATTATCCCGCCATCTCATCCTATCCCATTATCCCACCATCATTGAATCCCATCTTCCCATCATCCCATCATCCCATCATCCCATCATCCCATCATCCCATCATTCCACCATCATCCCATCATCCCATTTTCCCACCATCCCGTCATCCTATCATCCCATCCCATCCCATCCCATCCCATCCCATCCCATCCCATCCCGTTATCCCATTATCCCATCATTCCACCATCCCACCATCCCATCCTATCCCATCATCATCCCATGCCATCTTCCCATCATCCCACCATCCCATTATCTCATCATCCCATTATCCCACCATCAACCCATCCCATCATCCCATCATCCCATCATCCCATTATCCCATTATCCCGCCATCTCATCCTATCCCATTATCCCACCATCATTGAATCCCATCTTCCCATCATTCCATCATCCCGTCATTCCATCATCCCATCATCCCATCATCCCATTATCCCATCATCCCATCCCACCATCATCCCATCATCCCACCATCATCCCATCATCCCATTTTCCCACCATCCCATCATCCTATCATCCCATCCCATCCCATCCCATCCCATCCCATCCCATCCCATCCCATCCCATTTTCCCACCATCCCATTATCCCACCATCCCATCATCCCATCCTATCCCATCATCATCCCATGCCATCTTCCCATCATCCCACCGTCCCATTATCCCATCATCCCATTATCCCATTATCCCATACCAATCCCATTATCCCATCATCCCACCATCAACCCATCCCATCATCCCATCATCCCATTATCCCGCCATCTCATCCTATCCCATTATCCCACCATCATTGAATCCCATCTTCCCATCATCCCATCATCCCGTCATTCCATCATCCCATCATCCCATTATCCCATCATCCCATCCCATCCCATCCCATCCCATCCCATCCCATCCCATCCCATCCCATCCCATCCCATCCCATCCCATCATCCCACCATCATCCCATCCCATCATCCCACCATCCCATTATCCCATCATCCCATCATCCCATTATCCCATTATCCCATCATCCCATCCCATCCCATCCCATCCCATCCCATCCCATCCCATCCCATCCCATCCCATCCCATCCCACCATCCCATTATCCCACCATTCCACCATCCCATCATCCCATCCTATCCCATTATCCCACCATCCCATCCTATCCCACCATCATCCCATGCCATCTTCCCATCATCCCACCATCCCATTATCTCATTATCCCATTATCCCATCATCCCACCATCAACCCATCCCACCACCCCATCATCCCATTATCCCATTATCCCGTCATCCCATTAATTTTCCCATTATCCCGCCATCTCATCCTATCCCATTATCCGACCATCATTGAATCCCATCTTCCCATCATTCCATCTTCCCGTCATTCCATCTTCCCATTATCCCATCATCCCATTATCCCATCATCCCATTATCCCATTATCCCATACCAATCCCATTATCCCATCATCCCACCATCATCCCATCCCATCCCATCCCATCCCATCCCATCCCACCCCATCCCATCCCATCCCACCATCCCATTATCTCATCATCCCATTATCCCATTATCCCATACTAATGCCATTATCCCATACTAATCCCATCATCCCATCATCCCATTATCCCATTATCCCATTATCCCGCCATCTCATCCTATCCCATTATCCCACCATCATTGAATCCCATCTTCCCATCATTCTATCATCCCATCATCCCATCATCCCATCCCATCATCCCATCATCCCATCATCCCATCCCATCCCATCCCATCCCATCCCATCCCATCCCATCCCATCCCATCCCATCCCATCCCATCCCACCATCCCATTATCCCACCATCCCATTATCCCACCCCATTATCCCATCATTCCACCATCCCACCATCCCATCCCACCCCACCATCCCACCACCCCGTTATCCCGCCGTTATCCCGCCGTTATTTTCCCGCCGTTATTTTCCCGCCGCTCTCCGGCCGGGCGCTCAGGAGCGCCTGATGCTCTCCATCCTGCCCAAGCACGTTGCGGACGAGATGCTGCGGGACATGCAGAAGGACCCGAGCCAGCGCGAGCTGCAGCAGTTCAACACCATGTACATGCACCGCCACGAGAACGTCAGGTGCCGCGGAAAACACCGGGAAAACGCGCGCCCGGAATTCCCGGGAAAACGAACAGCCGGCGCGCCGGGGTTCGCCCGGTCACACCGGCACGGCTTGGAGGAGGAGGGGAGGGAAGTTAAAGATGGGAAAACGGGAGTTGGTGGAAAACGTCGGGAGTCGGGGAGGTGGGGAGGGAGGGAGGTGTCCCGGGATTTTGGGGTTTTTTTGGGAAAATGGGAATGGGGAGGTCGGGGTTGAGCATCCGGGATTTTTTTCCTTGGGAAAATGGGAATGGGGAGGTCGGGGTTGAGCATCCGGGATTTTTTTTTCCTTGGGAATAAGGGAATGGGGAAGTTGTCATCGAGTTTGTAGAGGATCATTTTCCTATTATCCAGGATTTTTGTTGGGAAAATGGGAATGAGAAAGTTGGGATTGAGCATCCGGGATTTTTTTCCCTTGGAAAAATGGAAATGGGGAAGTTGGGATTGAGTTCTTGAGCGTTGGTTTGGCCGCATCCTGGATTTTTTATTTCTTGGGACTAAAGGAATGGGGTGGTCAGGGTTGAGCATCCTGAATTTTTTATTTCTTGGGAAAACGGGAATGGGGAGGTTGGGGTTGAGCATCCGGAATTTTTTTTCCTTGGGAAAATGGGAATGGGGAAGTTGGGATTGAGTTCTTGAGCATCGGTTTGGCCGCATCCTTAATTTTTTATTTTCTGGAGAAATGGGAATGGGGAAGTTGGGGTTGAGTTCTTGAGCGTTGGTTTGGCCACATCCTGGATTTTTTAATTTTTTGGGAATCAGGGAACGGGGAGGTTGGGGTTGAGCATCCGGGATTTTTTTTTCCTTGGGAAAATGGGAATGGGGAAGTTGGGGTTGAGTTCTTGAGCGTTGGTTTGGCCACATCCTGGATTTTTTAATTTTTTGGGAATAAGGGAATGGGGAGGTCGGGGTTGAGCTTCCGGGATTTTTTTTCCTTGGGAAAATGGGAATGACGAAGTTGGGGTTGAGCATCCGGGATTTTTTTTTCCTTGGGAAAAATGGGAATGGGGAAATTGGGATTCAAGTTCTTGAGCATCGGTTTGGCCGCATCCTTAATTTTTTATTTTCTGGAAAAATGGGAATGGGAAAGTTGGGATTGAGCATCCGGGATTTTTTTTTCTTTGGGAAAACAGGAATGGGGAACTTGGGATTGCGTTTGTAGAGTGTTGTTTTCCTGTTATCCAGGATTTTTGTTGGGAAAATGGGAATGGGGAGGTCGGGGTTGACCATCCGGGATTTTTTTCCTTGGGAAAATGGGAATGACGAAGTTGGGGTTGAGCATCCGGGATTTTTTTTTCCTTGGGAAAAATGGGAATGGGGAAATTGGGATTCAAGTTCTTGAGCATCGGTTTGGCCGCATCCTTAATTTTTTATTTTCTGGAAAAATGGGAATGGGAAAGTCGGGGTTGAGCATCCGAGATTTTTTTTTCTTTGGGAAAACAGGAATGGGGAATTTGGGATCGAGTTTGTAGAGTGTTGTTTTCCTGTTATCCAGGATTTTTGTTGGGAAAATGGGAATGGGGAGGTCGGGGTTGAGCATCCGGGATTTTTTTCCTTGGGAAAATGGGAATGACGAAGTTGGGGTTGAGCATCCGGGATCTTTTTTTCCTTGGGAAAATGGGGATGATGAAGTTGGGATTCAGTTCTTGAGCATCGGTTTGGCCGCATCCTGGATTTTTTTTATTTATTGGGGAAACGGGAATGGGGAAGTTGGGATTGAGCATCCGGGATTTTTTTTTCCTTGGGAATAAGGGAATGGGGAAGTTGTCATCGAGTTTGTAGAGGATCATTTTCCTATTATCCAGGATTTTTGTTGGGAAAATGGGAATGACAAAGTTGGGATTGAGGATCCGGGATTTTTTTCCCTTGGAAAAATGGGAATGGGGAAGTTGGGATTGAGTTCTTGAGCGTTGGTTTGGCAGCATCCTGAACTTTTTATTTCTTGGGACTAAGGGAATGGGGAGGTTGGGATTGAGCATCCAAGATTTTTTTTTCCTTGGGAAAATGGGAATGGGGAAGTTGGGATTGAGCATCCGGGATTTTTTTTTCCTTGGGAAAAATGGGAATGGGGAAATTGGGATTCAAGTTCTTGAGCATCGGTTTGGCCGCATCCTTAATTTTTTATTTTCTGGAAAAATGGGAATGGGAAAGTTGGGATTGAGCATCCGGGATTTTTTTTTCTTTGGGAAAACAGGAATGGGGAACTTGGGATTGCGTTTGTAGAGTGTTGTTTTCCTGTTATCCAGGATTTTTGTTGGGAAAATGGGAATGGGGAAGTTGGGGTTGAGTTCTTGAGCGTTGGTTTGGCCACATCCTGGATTTTTTAATTTTTTGGGAATAAGGGAATGGGGAGGTCGGGGTTGAGCATCCGGGATTTTTTTTTCCTTGGGAAAATGGGAATGACGAAGTTGGGGTTGAGCATCCGGGATTTTTTTTTTCCTTGGAAAAATGGGAATGGGGAAGTTGGGATTCAGTTCTTGAGCGTCGGTTTGGCCGCATCCTTAATATTTTATTTTCTGGAAAAATGGGAATGGGAAAGTCGGGGTTGAGCATCCGAGATTTTTTTTTCTTTGGGAAAACAGGAATGGGGAATTTGGGATCGCGTTTGTAGAGTGTCATTTTCCTGTTATCCAGGATTTTTGTTGGGAAAATGGGAATGGGGAAGTTGGGGTTGAGTTCTTGAGCATCGGTTTAGCAGCATCCTGGATTTTTTTTCTTGGGAAAACAGGAATGGGGAGGTTGGGATTGAGCATCCGGGATTTTTTTCCTTGGGAAAATGGGAATGGGGAAGTTGGGATTGAGTTTGCAGAGTGCCATTTTTACTGGATCCAGGATTTTTTGGGAGACAATGGAGTTGGGGAAGTTGGGATTCAGTTCTTGAGTGTCGTTTTTACCGGATCCAGGATTTTTTGGGGGGGAAAACGGGAATGAGGAAGTTGGAATTGATTTCGTAGAGCGCCGTTTTTACCGGATCCAGGATTTTTTTTTTGGGAAAACGGGAATGAGAAATTTGGGATTGACTTTTTAGAGCAGAGCAACGTTTCTGCCACGCCCAGGATTTTTTTTTTAAATGTGGGATCAAAACAGGATCAGGAATCTTCCCTTCAACCCGAATTTCCACAATTCCCGCTTTCTCCGCTTCCGGGATTTCCACACCCTCCCCCCCACCGGAGCGCGGCGAATTCCCGGGATCTGATCCCGGGACGCGCTGTTCCCGCAGCATCCTGTTCGCCGACATCGTGGGATTCACGCAGCTCTCGTCGTCCTGCAGCGCCCAGGAGCTGGTGAAGCTCCTCAACGAGCTCTTCGCCCGCTTCGACAAGCTGGCCGCCGTGAGTGCATCCCGGAATTCCCACGGAATTCCCGCAGAATTCCCGGGAAAAAAAAACAAAAATGGGGGGGGTGGAAATCTGGGATGGGGATGTTTGGGGAAGCGCCGTGGTGGGAAAAAGAAAAAAAAACGGAGTTGGGAGTCGGGGGGGGGGAATCGGTGAGGAGGGTTTGAGGTGGGCGGTGGGAATTCCGCGGGAATTCCGCGGGAATTCCGCGGGAATCCCGGGGTCGTTCGCAGAAGCATCACCAGCTGCGGATCAAGATCCTGGGGGATTGCTACTACTGCATCTGCGGGCTGCCGGAATTCCGGGAGGATCACGCGGCCTGCTCCATCCGGATGGGGCTGGCCATGGTGGAGGCCATCGCGTAAGGGAGGGCGGGAACGGGGATCGGGAATGGCGGGAACGGCGGGAATGGCGGGAACGGCGGGAATGGTGGGAATGGTGGGAATGGTGGGAACGGCGGGAATGGTGGGAACAGTGGGGATGGTGGGAATGGTGGGGATGGTGGGAATGGTGGGAATGGTGGGAACGGCGGGAATGGTGGGAACGGTGGGGATGGTGGGAACGGTGGGAATGGTGGGAATGGTGGGAATGGTGGGGATGGTGGGAATGGTGGGAATGGTGGGAATGGTGGGGATGGTGGGAATGGTGGGGATGATGGGGATGGTGGGGATGGTGGAAATGGTGGAAATGGTGGAAATGGCGGGAATGGTGGGGATGGGAATGATGGGAATAATGGGGATAATGGGGATAATGGGGATAATGGGAATTGGGAATTGGGAATTGGGAATTGGGGGTGGGGATAATGGGAATAATGGGAATAATGGGGAATATGGGAATGGGGAATGCGGAATAGGGATGATGGGGATAATGGGAATAATGGGAATTGGGAATTGGGTGTGGAATACAAATGAGAACGGGAACTGGGAACTGGAAATTGGGAACTGGGGATGGGAATGATGGGAGTAATGGGAATAATGGGGATGGGACATGGGACGTGAGAATGGGAATGGGATGGGATGGGAATGGGATCAATGGGGATGGGATGGAATGGGAATGGGATGGATCATAAGGGAAGGGAATGGAATGAGATGGAAGTGGGGATGGGGATGGGGATGGGGATGGGATGGGATTGGGATTGGGATTGGGATTGGGATTGGGATTGGAATGGGAATGGAAATGGAAATGGGAATGGCAATGGGAATGGGATCAATGATATGGGAAGGAGATGAGGATGGGAAAGGATGGGAATAAGAATGGCAAAGGGGATGGGAATGGGGAATTGGGAATGGGGAATGGGAATGGGGAATTGGGAATGGGAATGGGGAATCAGAACTGGGAATGGGGAATCGGGAATGAGAATTGGGAGAGGAATCGAAAGGGAATGGGATGGAAATGGGAAATGGAAATGGCCGTATTCCCCTGCGGAATGTCCGTGTTCCCTGTGGATACTCCCTGTTCCCCAGGGACATTCCCCATGGATATTTCTCATTCCGCGTGGATATTTCCCTGTTCCCCGTGGATATTCCCTGTTCCCCACAGCCATTCCCTGCTCCCATTGCCCATTCCCATCCCATATCCACATTCCCCGGCTGTACCCGGCACCCCGCAGCTCGGTGTGTGAGTCGCACGGCCGGAGATATTCCAATTCCATTGCCACATTCCCATTCCCCATTCCCCATTCCCCATTCCCCATTCCCCATTCCATTCCCACATTCCCATTCCATTCCCACATTCCCAGCTCGGTGCGGGAGCAGACGTGCACAGCTCTGGACATTCCCACATTCCCATTCCATTCCTGTCATTCCCATTATTCCCAGCTCTGTCCGTGAGCGGACGCACACGGCGCTGGACATTCCCACATTCCCGTTTTTCCCATTTTTCCGTTTTTCCCAGCTCGGTCCGTGAGTGGACGCGCACATCCCTGGACATTCCCACATTCCCATTTTTCCCATTATCCCATTTTTCCAGCTCTGTCCGGGAGTGGACGCGCACGGCGCTGGACATTCCCACATTTCCGTTATTTTTCCCGTTATTCCCGTTGTTATTCCCAGCTCTGTCCGTGAGCAGACGTGCACAGCTCTGGATATTCCAACATTCCCGTTATTCCCATTGTTATTCCCAGCTCTGTCCGTGAGCGGACACACACGGCCCTGGACATTCCCACATTCCCGTTTTTCCCATTTTTCCGGTTATTCCCAGCTCTGTCCGTGAGCGGATGCCACATCCCTGGACATTCCCACATTCCCATTTTTCCCGTTATCCCATTTTTCCAGCTCTGTCTGGGAGCGGACGCACACGGCCCTGGACATTCCCACATTCCCACATTCCCACATTCTATCCCCATTGTTATTCCCAGCTCGGTCCGTGAGCGGACGCGCACAGCGCTGGACATTCCCACATTCCATTCCCACATTCCTGTTTCATTCCCGTTATTCCCGTTATTCCCAGCTCGGTCCGTGAGCAGACGTGCACATCCCTGGACATTCCCACATTCCCACATTCCTGTTTTTCCCATGTTTCCCGTTATTCCCAGCTCTGTCCGTGAGCGGACATGCACATCCCTGGACATTCCCACATTCCCATATTCCCGTTATTTTTCCCATATTCCCAGCTCCGTCCGGGAGCGGACACGCACATCCCTGGACATTCCCACATTCCTACATTCCCGTTTTTCCCGTTATCCCATTTTCCCAGCTCCGTCCCTGAGCGGACGCGCACATCCCTGGACATTCCCACATTCCTGTTATTTTTCCCATTATCCCATTGTTATTCCCAGCTCCGTCCGGGAGCGGACGCGCACATCCCTGGACATTCCCACATTCCCACATTCCCGTTATCCCATTGTTATTCCCAGCTCCGTCCGGGAGCGGACGCGCACATCCCTGGACATTCCCACATTCCCGTTTTTTTTCCCGTTATCCCATTGTTATTCCCAGCTCCGTCCGGGAGCGGACGCGCACATCCCTGGACATTCCCACATTCCCACATTCCCGTTATTTTTCCCGTTATCCCGTTGTTATTCCCAGCTCCGTCCTGGAGCGGATGGGCACATCCCTGGACATTCCCACATTCCCACATTCCCGTTATCCCATTGTTATTCCCAGCTCCGTCCATGAGCGGACGCGCACATTCCTGGACATTCCCACATTCCCGTTATTTTTCCCGTTCTCCCGTTGTTATTCCCAGCTCCGTCCGGGAGCGGACGCGCACATCCCTGGACATTCCCACATTCCCGTTATCCCATTGTTATTCCCAGCTCCGTCCGGGAGTGGACACGCACATCCCTGGACATTCCCACATTCCCGTTATTTTTCCCATTTTCCCAGCTCCGTCCGGGAGCGGACGTGCACATCCCTGGACATTCCCACATTCCCGTTATCCCATTGTTATTCCCAGCTCCGTCCGGGAGTGGACGCGCACATCCCTGGACATTCCCACATTCCCACATTCCCGTTATTTTTCCCATTTTCCCAGCTCCGTCCGGGAGCGGACGCGCACATCCCTGGACATTCCCACATTCCCACATTCCCGTTATTTTTCCCGTTATCCCGTTGTTATTCCCAGCTCCGTCCGGGAGCGGACGCGCACATCCCTGGACATTCCCACATTCCCGTTATTTTTCCCGTTATCCCATTGTTATTCCCAGCTCCGTCCGGGAGCGGACGCGCACATCCCTGGACATTCCCACATTCCCGTTATCCCATTGTTATTCCCTGCTCCGTCCGGGAGCGGACGCGCACATCCCTGGACATTCCCACATTCCCGTTATCCCATTGTTATTCCCAGCTCCGTCCGGGAGCGGACGCGCACATCCCTGGACATTCCCACATTCCCGTTATCCCGTTGTTATTCCCAGCTCCGTCCGGGAGCGGACGCGCACATCCCTGGACATTCCCACATTCCCGTTATTTTTCCCGTTATCCCATTGTTATTCCCAGCTCCGTCCGGGAGCGGACGCGCACATCCCTGGACATTCCCGCATTCCCACATTCCCGTTATCCCGTTGTTATTCCCAGCTCCGTCCGGGAGCGGACGCGCACATCCCTGGACATTCCCACATTCCCGTTATTTTTCCCGTTATCCCGTTGTTATTCCCAGCTCCGTCCGGGAGCGGACGCGCACGTCCCTGGACATTCCCACATTCCCACATTCCCACATTCCCGTTATCCCGTTGTTATTCCCAGCTCCGTCCGTGAGCGGACGCGCACATCCCTGGACATTCCCACATTCCCACATTCCCGTTATTTTTCCCGTTATCCCATTGTTATTCCCAGCTCCGTCCGGGAGCGGACGCGCACATCCCTGGACATGCGCGTGGGCGTGCACAGCGGCGCCGTGCTGGGCGGCGTGCTGGGGCAGAAGCGGTGGCAGTTCGACGTCTGGTCCACCGACGTCACCGTCGCCAACAAGATGGAGGCCGGCGGCGTCCCCGGGTGCGTGTCCCCAACGCGGGGTGGCACCGGGGCGGGTGACACCACAGCGGTGACATCAAGGTGACACCTCGGTGGTGACACCTCGGGGGTGATGCTGCAGTGGTGACACCTCAGGGGTGACACCTCAGGGGTGACACCAGGGTGGTGACACCAGGATGGGTGACACCTCAGGGGTGACATCGGGGTGGGTGACATCGGGATGGGTGACATCGGGATGGGTGAAACCTCGGCGGTGACACCTTGGGGCTGACACTGGGGTGGTGACACCAGGGTGGGTGACACCTCAGGGGTGACACCTCAGGGGTGACATCGGGGTGGGTGACATTGGGGCGGGTGACACCATGGCAGGTGACACCAGGGCGGGTGACATCGGGGTGGGTGACACCACGGCAGTGACATCAAGGTGACACCTCGGGGGTGATGCTGTGGTGGTGACACCTTGGGGGTGACACCAGGGTGGGTGACACTGTGTCGGTGACACCATGGCGGTGATACCAGGGTGGTGACACCAGGGTGAGTGACACCTTGGGGGTGACACCTCAAGGGTGACACTGGAGCGGGTGACACCTCGGGGGTGATGCTGCAGTGGTGACACTGGGTCGGTGACACCAGGGTGGGTGACACCTCAGGGGTGATACTGAGGTGGTTGACACCAGGATGGGTGACACCGGGGTGGGTGACAGCAGGGCAGGTGACACTTTGGGGGTGACACCTCAGCAGGTGACACCTCAGCAGGTGACACTGTGGTGGTGACACCTCAGGGGTGACACCAGGGTGGGTGACACCGGGGTGGGTGACACCTCGGCAGGTGACACCTCAGCAGGTGACACTGGGGTGGTGACACCTCAGGGGTGACACCAGGGTGGGTGACACCGGGATGGGTGACACCGGGGTGACACATTGGTGTCACATTGGTGACACCAGGGTGGGTGACACATTGGTGACACCTCGGTGACACTGGTGACACGTCCCTCAGGCGTGTGCACGTGTCGCAGAGCACCATGGACTGCCTGAAAGGCGAGTTCGAGGTGGTGACACCGGGATGGGTGACACGTTGGTGACACATTGGTGACACGTTGGTGACACGTTGGTGACACGTCCCCCAGGCGCGTGCACGTGTCACAGAGCACCGTTGACTGCCTGAAGGGCGAGTTCCAGGTGGTGACACCGGGATGGGTGACACGTTGGTGACACATTGGTGACACCGGGGTGGGTGACACATTGGTGACACCTCGGTGACACCTCAGTGACACTGGTGACACGTCCCAGGCGCGTGCACGTGTCGCAGAGCACCGTGGACTGCCTGAAAGGCGAGTTCCAGGTGGTGACACCGGGATGGGTGACACTGTGGTGACACATTGGTGACACCAGGGTGGGTGACACATTGGTGACACGTTGGTGACACCTCGGTGACACATTGGTGACACGTTGGTGACACGTTGGTGACACGTTGGTGACACGTCCCCCAGGCGCGTGCACGTGTCGCAGAGCACCGTGGACTGCCTGAAGGGCGAGTTCCAGGTGGTGACACCAGGGTGGGTGACACGTTGGTGACACAGGGGTCGATGACACCTCGGTGACACGGGCGGGTGACACTGTGGTGACACCGGGGTGACACCTCGGTGACACGTTGGTGACACGTCCCCCAGGCGCGTGCACGTGTCGCAGAGCACCGTGGACTGCCTGAAGGGCGAGTTCCAGGTGGTGACACCAGGATGGGTGACACCATGGTGACATTGCGGTGACACCTCGGTGACACGGGCGGGTGACACTGTGGTGACACTGGGGTGACACCTCGGTGACACGTTGGTGACATGTCCCAGGCGCGTGCACGTGTCGCAGAGCACCGTGGACTGCCTGAAGGGCGAGTTCGAGGTGGAGCCGGGCGAGGGCGGCGCGCGCTGCGAGTACCTGAGGGACAAAGGCATCGTCACCTACCTGGTGGTGGTGCCACGGCAGGGACAGCTGAGGCGCGGCGTCAACGGAGTGGTGAGAGGGGACAGCGGGGACATCGGGGATGGTGGGGACAGCGGGGATGGTGGGGACAGCGGGGACATCTGGGATGGTGGGGACAGCGGGGATGGTGGGACATCGGGGACATCTGGGATGGTGGGGACAGCGGAGACATCGGGGACATCGGGGATGGTGGGGACAGTGGGGATGGTGGGGACATCAGGGATGGTGGGGACATCGGGGACATTGGGGACATCGGGGATGGTGGGGACATCGGGGACATCTGGGATGGTGGGGACAGCGGGGACATTGGGGACATCGGGGACATCTGGGATGGTGGGGACATCGGGGATGGTGGGGACAGCGGAGACATCGGGGACATCGGGGATGGTGGGGACAGTGGGATGGTGGGGACATCAGGGATGGTGGGGACATCGGGGACATTGGGGATATCGGGGATGGTGGGGACATCAGGGATGGTGGGGACATTGGGGACATCGGGGACATCAGGGATGGTGGGGACGTCGGGGATGATGGGGACAGTGGGGATGGTGGGGACAGTGGGGATGGTGGGGACATTGGGGATGGTGGGGACATTGGGGACATCGGGGACATCGGGGATGGTGGGGACAGCGGGGACACTGGGGACATCGGGGATGGTGGGGATGTCGGGGACATCGGAGACATTGGGGACAGCGGGGACATTGGGGACACTGGGGACAGTGGGGATGGTGGGGACACCAGGGACATAAGGGACACTGGGATCTGGGGAAATTGGGGACAGCAGGGACACCATCGGGGACATTGGGGACATCGGGGATGGTGGGGACAGCGGGGACATCGGGGATATTGGGGACACCGGGGACATCGGGGATGTTGGGGACACTGGGGATGTTGGGGACATTGGGGACACCAGGGACGCTGGGATATGGGGACACTGGGGACTGTGGGGACACAGGGGACACCAGGGACAATGGGGACAGAGGGGACATCGGGGACAACGGGGACACTGGGGACAGTGGGGAATGGTGGGGACACCGGGGACAGTGGGGACAGTGGGGACACAGGGGATGGTGGGGGACACAGGGGACACTGGGGATATTGGGGGACATTGGGGACACTGGGGACACCGAGAACACCAGGGACACTGGGGACACTGTGGGGACATAAGGGATACTGGGATATGGGGGACACTGAGAACACCAGGGACAATGGGGACATTGGGGACAGTGGGGATATTGGGGCCATCGGGGCTGATGGGTGCAATGGGGGTGGTGGGGACACCAGGGACAATGGGGACACTGGGGACACCCAGGGTGAGCCTGTCACCGACCTTGTCCCATGGTGTGGTCAGTGACCCCGGTGACCCCGGTGACCCCGGTGACCCCCATGTTTGTGACCCTGATGACCCCAATGACTCTGGTGACCCCGGTGACCCCCATGTTTGTGACCCTGGTGACCCCAAGGACCCCCCAATGACCCCAATGGCCCCAGTGACCCCAGTGACCCCAGTGACCCCAATGACCCCGTTGACCCCAGTGACCCAAATGAACCCAATGGCCCCACTGACCTCAATGACCCTGGTGACCCCGGTGACCCCAATGACCCTGGTGACCCCGGTGACCCCATGTTTATGACCCTGGTGACCCCAATGACCCCAGTGACCCCAATGACCCCAGTGACCCCCATGCTTGTGACCCTGGTGGCCCCGGTGACCCCAATGACCCCAGTGACCCCAACAATCCCAATGGCTCCACTGACCCCAATGACCCCAGTGGCCCCAATGACCCCAATGACCCCGGTGGCCCCAATGACCCCCAATGACCCCAATGACCCCCAATGACCCCAATGACCCTGGTGACCCCACTGACCCAAATGACCCCAGTGGCCCCAATGACCCCGGTGACCTCAGTGGCCCCCAATGACCCAATGACCCCGATGACCCCAATGACCCGGTAACCGCAATGACCCCGTTGACCCCAGTGACCCCAATGACCCCGATGACCCTGATGACCCCAATGACCCGGTGACCCCCATAACCCCGCTGACCCCCCTGACCCCGTGTGACCCTGCTGACCCCTCCGCCCCCTTGGCAGAAGCTGTCGCTGACCTCTCCTCCTCCCGCCGCCCCCGAGCGCAACAGGAGCCTCACTCCGGAGCGCCCGGAACGTTCCGAGGACGCCGAGGCCGCGCCGAGCCGAGGCTCCCCGGAGCCGGACGCCGACGACGCCGACGACGACGAGGTGCGTCCCCGTTTATTCCCCGTCCTCTTCCCCCCCGCGAATTCCCGGGATCCCCACGGCTCGTTCCCGGCAGGCGCCCAACCCGTCGTTCCCGAACCCGCGGCGGCGGCTGCGGCTGCGGGACCTGGCGGAGCGGGCGGCGGGCGCGGCGCCGGACGGCGGCGACGGGCGGGAGCTGAACGCGCTGCTCAACCGGGCGCTGCTGGAGCGCGAGTCCCTGCAGGCGTGAGTGCGGGGAGCGGGGATTCCCAAAGGTTTCCACCGAAAAAAAAAAAAAAAACGGGGATTCTCCGCCATCCCCCCCAAAAAATTACATAAAACATTTCCATGGAGAAGTTCCCCGCTGGAATTCCTAACAGAAAAATAACCAAAATTCCCTGAATTTCCCCCAAAAATTCCACCTCAAAATTCCTAAAAAAAACCCCCGAAATTCCCCAAATATTCCCCCTGAAATTCCCAAAAAATTCCCCCTCCCCAAATCCCCAAAATCCCTAAAAAATCCCCCCCAACCACCCAGAATCCACCAAAAATCCCCCAAAATCCCCCAAAATTGCTCAAAAATCCCCAGAAATTCCCAGAAAATCTCCCAAAAATCCAAAGATGTTCCCCAAAAATTTCCAAAAATTAAAAAAACCCCACAACCTTCCAAATCCCCCCAAAATCCCTGCAAATCCCCAAAAATGGCACAAAAATCCCCACAAATCGCACAAAAATCCCCAAAATCGCACAAAAATCCCTGGAAATCCCCCAAAATTCCCCAAAAATTCTCCCCAAAATCCCCCCAACTCCCCCCAAAATCCCCCCAAATCCCCAAAATTCCCCAGAAATTCCCCCAAAATCCCCCCAAATCCCCCAAAATGCCCCCAAAAATCCCCCCAAAATCCCCCCAAAATTCCCCAAAAAATTCCCCAAAAATCCCCCCAAAATTCCAAAAAAATCCCAAAAAATCCCTCCCCAAACCCAAAAAAATCCCCAGAAATTCCCCCAAATCTGCCAAAAAATCCCCCAAAATCTCCCCCAAATCCCCCCAAATCTGCCAAAAAATCCCCCAAAATCTCCCCAAAATCCCCCCCAATCCTCCTAAATGCCCCAAAATCGCACAAAAATCCCGTTTCCCCCCAAATCCCCTGAAATTCCCCCCAAATCCCCCCAAATTTCACAAAAATCCCCCCAAATTTCCCCAAATTCCTCCCAAACTCCTCCGAAATCTCCCCCAAATCCACCAAAATTGCACAAAAATCCCCCCAAATCCTCCCCAAAATCCCAAAAATAATAAAAAAAATCCCCGCAAAATCACAAAAAATCCCAGAACCCCCCCAAAAATCCCCCCAAAATTCAAAAAAAATCCTCAAAATATCCCCCAAAAATTCCCAAAAACCCCAAAAATCCCCAAGAATCCCCAAATTCCCCAAAATTCCCAAATCCCGTCCCCGCCCAGGCTGAAGGGCCGCAGCACCTCCCGGCTGTCGCTGCGCTTCCTGGACCCGGCCATGGGGTGGCGCTACTCAGCGGAGCGGGAGAAGCAGAGCGGCGCCGCCCTGGGCTGCTCCTGCCTGGCGCTGCTCGTCACCGAAACTGACCAGAAATTCCCTCAAAACACCCCAAAAATCCAAAAAAATCCCCCAAAAATTCACCAAAAAATTCCCCCAAAAATCTCCCCAACTTCCAAAAAAATCTCCAAAAAAATCCCCCAAAAATCCCCCCCCAAATCCCCCCCAAATATCCCCAAAACTCAAAAAAAACCTCCAGAAATTCCCCCAAAATCTGCCCCCAAAACCCCCCAAAGTCCCCCCCAATCCCAAAAAATCCTCAAAAATCCCCCAAAATTGCACAAAATTCCCCAGAAACTCCCCAAAATTCCCCAAAAATCCTCCAAAAATCCCCCCAACCCCCCAAATCCCCTAAAAATCCCCCCAATAATCCCCAAAAAATTCCCTAAGAAATCCCCCAAAATTGCACAAAAATCCCCAGAAATTCCCAGAAAATCCCCCCAAAATCCTCCAAATTCCCAAAAAGTCCCCAAAATCCCCCCAAAATCCCAAATCCCGTCCCCGCCCAGGCTGAAGGGCCGCAGCACCTCCCGGCTGTCGCTGCGCTTCCTGGACCCGGCCATGGGGTGGCGCTACTCAGCGGAGCGGGAGAAGCAGAGCGGCGCCGCCCTGGGCTGCTCCTGCCTGGCGCTGCTCTTCACCGAAACTGACCAGAAATTCCCAAAAAATACCCCCCAAAATTCCAAAAAATCCCTCAAAAATTCTCCAAAAAATTCCCCAAAAAATCTCCCCAACTTCCAAAAAAATCCAAAAAAATCCCCCCAAAAATCCTCCCAAAAATCTCCCCAAAACTCAAAAAAAAATCCCCAGAAATTCCCCCAAAATCTGCCAAAAAAACACCCCAAAGTTCCCCCCAAAATCCCCCAAAAAATCCTCAAAAATCCCCCCAAATCACAAAAAATTCCCCAGAAATTCCCCAAAATTCCCCAAAAATCCTCCAAAAATCCCCCCAACCCCCCAAATCCCCTAAAAATCCCCCCAATAATCCCCAAAAAATTCCCTAAAAACCCCCCCAAAATTGCACAAAAAATCCCCAGAAAATCCCTCCAAAATCCCCCAAATTCCCCAAAATCCCCCAAATCCCCCCAAAATCCCAAATCCCGTCCCCGCCCAGGCTGAAGGGCCGCAGCCCCTCCCGGCTGTCGCTGCGCTTCCTGGACCCGGCCATGGGGTGGCGCTACTCAGCGGAGCGGGAGAAGCAGAGCGGCGCCGCCCTGGGCTGCTCCTGCCTGGCGCTGCTCTTCACCGAAACTGACCAGAAATTCCCTCAAAACACCCCAAAAATCCCCCAAAATCCCCCAAAAATTCTCCAGAAAATTCCCCCCAAAAATCTCCCCAACTTCCAAAAAAATCCCCCAAAAATCTCCCCAAAAATACCCCCAAAATATCCCCAAAACTCAAAAAAATCCCCAGAAATTTCCCCAAAATCTGCCAAAAAACCCCCCAAAGTCCCCCCCAAATCCCAAAAAAATCCTCAAAAATCCCCCAAAATTGCACAAAATTCCCCAGAAATTCCCCAAAAATCCCCCCCAAATCCCCCCAAAATTCCCCAAAGAATTCCCCACAAATCCCCCCAAAATTCAAAAAAATCCGTCCCCAAACCCAAAAAAATCCCCAGAAATCCCCCCAAAATCTGCCCCCAAAACCCCCCAAAGTCCCCCCCAAATCCCAAAAAAAATCCTCAAAAATCCCCCCAAAATCGCACAAAAATCCCCAGAAATTCCCCAAAATTCCCCAAAAATCCTCCAAAAATCCCCCCAACCCCCCCAAATCCCCTAAAAATCCCCCCAATAATCCCCAAAAAATTCCCCAAAAAATCCCCCAAAATTCCAAAAAAATCCCCAGAAATTCCCAGAAAATCCCCCCAAAATCCCCCAAATTCCCCAAAAATCCCCAAAATCCCCCCAAAATCCCAAATCCCGTCCCCGCCCAGGCTGAAGGGCCGCAGCACCTCCCGGCTGTCGCTGCGCTTCCTGGACCCGGCCATGGGGTGGCGCTACTCAGCGGAGCGGGAGAAGCAGAGCGGCGCCGCCCTGGGCTGCTCCTGCCTGGCGCTGCTCTTCACCGAAACTGACCAGAAATTCCCAAAAAATACCTCAAAAATCCCCCAAAATCCCCCCAAAATTCTCCAAAAAATTCCCCCAAAAATCTCCCCAAATTAAAAAAAAAATCCAAAAAAATCCCCCCCAAAATCCTCCCAAAAATCTCCCCAAAACTCAAAAAAAAAAATCCCCAGAAATTCCCCCAAAATCTGCCAAAAAACACCCCAAAGTTCCCCCCAAAATCCCCCAAAAAAATCCTCAAAAATCCCCCCAAATCACAAAAAATTCCCCAGAAATTCCCCAAAAATCCCCAAAAATCCCCCAAAATCCGCCCAAAGTCCCCCAAAATCCCCTAAAAATCCCCCCAATAATCCCCAAAAAGTTCCCAAAAAAATCCCCCAAAATTGCACAAAAATCCCCAGAAATTCCCAGAAAATCCCTCCAAAAATCCTCCAAATTCCCCAAAAATCCCCAAAATCCCCCCAAAATCCCAAATCCCGTCCCCGCCCAGGCTGAAGGGCCGCAGCACCTCCCGGCTGTCGCTGCGCTTCCTGGACCCGGCCATGGGGCGGCGCTACTCAGCGGAGCGGGAGAAGCAGAGCGGCGCCGCCCTGGGCTGCTCCTGCCTGGCGCTGCTCTTCACCGAAACTGACCAGAAATTCCCTCAAAACACCCCAAAAATCCAAAAAAACCCCCTCCAAATCCCCCAAAAATTATCCAAAAAATTCCCAATAAATCCCCCCAACTTCCAAAAAAATCCCCTAAAAAATCCCCCCAAAATCCCCCCCAAAATATCCCCAAAACTCAAAAAAAAATCTCCAGAAAATCCCCCAAAATCTGCCCCCAAAACCCCCCAAAGTCCCCCCCAAATCCCAAAAAAATACTCAAAAATCCCCCAAAATTGCACAAAAATCCCCAGAAATTCCCCAAAAATCCCCCAAAATCCCCCCAACCCCCCCAAATCCCCTAAAAATCCCCCCAATAATCCCCAAAAAATTCCCTAAAAAACCCCCCAAAATTGCACAAAAATCCCCAGAAATTCCCAGAAAATCCCCCAAATTCCCCAAAAATCCCCAGAAATCGCCCCAAAATCCCAAATCCCGTCCCCGCCCAGGCTGAAGGGCCGCAGCACCTCCCGGCTGTCGCTGCGCTTCCTGGACCCGGCCATGGAGTGGCGCTACTCAGCGGAGCGGGAGAAGCAGAGCGGCGCCGCCCTGGGCTGCTCCTGCCTGGCGCTGCTCTTCACCGCCCTGGCCCAGGCCGCCCTGGACCCCTGGTGAGCGCCGGTGGCACCGGGGACATCGGTGGTGGTGGTGGTGGCACCGGGAGGTCACCGTGGGTTCTCCCGCCGCCAGGTTGGCCACCAACTACGTCACCCTGGCGGTGGGCGAGGCGCTGCTGGCGGCGCTGACGCTCTGCTCGCTGGCCGCCGTCTTCCCGCGGGTGAGAGGGGAGGACGTGGTGAGGTGGTGGGGACGTGGTGGTGGTGGTGAGGTGGTGGAGGTGGTGGGGATGTGGTGATGGTGGTGGGGATGTGGTGATGGTGGTGAGGATGATGTGGCGGCGGTGAGGAGGTGGTGAGGTGGTGGGGACGTGGTGATGGTGGTGAGGATGCGGTGGTGGGGATGTGGTGTTGGTGGTGGGGACGTGGTGATGGTGGTGAGGATGAGGTGGCGGTGGTGGGGATGTGGTGATGGTGGTGAGGATGATGTGGCGGCGGTGAGGAGGTGGTGGAGGTGGTGGGGACGTGGTGATGGTGGGGACGTGGTGATGGTGGTGAGGATGATGTGGCGGCGGTGAGGAGGTGGTGGTGGTGGTGGTGGGGACGTGGTGAGGTGGTGGGGACGTGGTGATGGTGGTGGGGACGTGGTGGTGAGGAGGTGGAGGTGGTGGGGACGTGGTGATGGTGGTGGGGATGTGGTGATGGTGGTGAGGATGAGGTGGTGGCGGTGAGGAGGTGGTGGTGGTGGTGAAGAAGAAGTGGTGGTGGTGGGGAGGTGGTGATGGTGAGGAGGTGGTGATGGTGAGGAGGTGGTGATGGTGGTGAGGAGGTGGTGTGGTGAGGAGGTGGAGGTGGTGGTGGGGACGTGGTGATGGTGGTGGGGACGTAGTGGTGGTGGGGATGGGGTGGTGATGGCAGTGAGAAGGTGGTGGTGGTGGTGAGAAGGTGGTGGTGGTGGGGACGTGGTGGTGGGGATGTGGTGATGGTGGTGGGGACGTGGTGGTGGCGGTGAGGATGAGGTGGTGGTGGTGAGGAGGTGGTGGTCGTGGTGAGGAGGTGGTGGTGGTGGTGGGGATGTGGTGATGGTGGTGAGGATGAGGTGGTGGTGGTGAGGAGGTGGTGGTGGTGTTTGGGACGTAGTGATGGTGGTGGGGACGTGGTGATGGCGGTGAGGAGGTGGTGAGGAGGTGGTGAGGTGATGGTGGGGACGTGGTGATGGTGGTGAGGAGGTGGTGAGGAGGTGGTGAGGTGATGGTGAGGACGTGGTGATGGCGGTGAGGAGGTGGTGGTGGGGACGGGGTGGTGATGGCAGTGAGGAGGTGGTGGTGGTGGTGAGAAGGTGGTGGTGGTGGGGACGTGGTGATGGTGGGGACGTGGTGATGGTGGTGAGGAGGTGGTGGTGGTGGTGAGGAGGTGGTGGTGGGGACATGGTGATGGTGGTGGGGACATGGTGATGGTGGTGAGGAGGTGGTGGTGGTGGGGACGTGGTGATGGTGGTGGGGAGGTGGAGATGGTGGTGAGGATGATGTGGGGGTGGTGAAGAAGAAGTGGTGGTGGGGACATGGTGGTGGTGGTGGTGAGGAGGTGGTGATGGTGGTGAGGAGGTGGTGGAGGTGGTGAGGATGAGATGGCGGTGGTGAGGAGGTGGTGGTGGTGGTGAGGACGTGGTGATGGCGGTGAGGAGGTGGTGGTCGTGGTGAGGAGGTGGTGGAGGTGGTGAGGATGAGATGGCGGTGGTGAGGAGGTGGTGATGGTGGTGGGGACGTGGTGATGGTGGTGAGGATGATGTGGTGGCGGTGGGGACGTGGTGGTGGTGGTGAAGAAGAAGTGGTGGTGGTGGGGACATGGTGGTGGTGGTGGGGAGGTGGTGATGGTGAGGAGGTGGTGGTGGTGGTGAGGAGGTGGTGATGGCGGTGAGGTGGTGGTGTGGTGAGGAGGTGGAGGTGGTGGTGGGGATGTGGTGGTTGGGACGTGGTGATTGTGGTGAGGAGGTGGTGATGGTGAGGAGGTGGTGATGGCGGTGAGGTGGTGGAGGTGGTGGTGGGGATGTGGTGGTTGGGACGTGGTGATTGCGGTGAGGAGGTGGTGTGGTGAGGAGGTGGTGATGGCGGTGAGGTGGTGGTGTGGTGAGGAGGTGGAGGTGGTGGTGGGGATATGATGGTGGGGACATGGTGATGGTGGTGAGGAGGTGGAGGTGGTGGGGACGTGGTGATGGCGGTGAGGATGAGGTGGTGGTGGTGAGGAGGTGGTGGTTGTGGTGAGGAGGTGGTGGTGGTGGTGGGGATGTGGTGATGGTGGTGGGAATGTGGTGATGGTGGTGAGGAGGAGGTGGTGGCAGTGAGGAGGTGGTGGTAAGGTGGTGGTGGTGATGGTGAGGAGGTGGTGATGGCGGTGAGGATGAGGTGGTGGTGGTGAGGAGGTGGTGGTGGTGTTTGGGACATAGTGATGGTGGTGGGGACGTGGTGATGGCGGTAAGGAGGTGGTGAGGTGATGGTGGGGACGTGGTGATGGTGGTGAGGACGTGGTGATGGCGGTGAGGAGGTGGTGGTGGTGGGGACGGGGTGGTGATGGCAGTGAGGAGGTGGTGGTGGTGGTGAGGAGGTGGTGGTGGTGGGGACATGGTGGTGGGGACGTGGTGATGGTGGTGGTGGTGAGGATGAGGTGATGGTGGTGGTGATGTGGTGGTGGCGGTGGGGACGTGGTGATGGCGGTGAGGACATGGTGATGGTGGTGAGGAGGTGGTGGTGAGGACATGGTGATGGCGGTGAGAAGGTGGTGATGGTGGTGGGGACACGGTGGTGGTGGGGACGTGGTAGTGGTGGAGGTGGTGGGGATGTGGTGATGGCGGCGAGGAGGTGGTGGTGGGGACGTGGTGGTGAGGAGGTGGTGGTGGTGGTTGTGGTTGTGGGGACGTGGTGATGGCGGCGAGGAGGTGGTGGTGGGGACATGGTGATGGGGGTGACGGTTCCTCGCAGGCTTTCCCGAAGAAGCTGGTGGCTTTCTCCGCCTGGATGGACCGGACGCGCTGGGCGCGCAACGCCTGGGCGGTCGCGGCCATCGTCGTGGTGACGGCGGCCGACGTGGTGGACGTGGTGAGGGAGAGGGGTGGTGGTGGTGGTGGACTGGGGACACGGTGGGGTGGTGGGAGAGGGGACAACGGGGTCGATGTGGGGTGGTGGCTGTGAGGAGAAACTCGGATATGGCAGCTCCATCGCACCGTGGTGGCCACGGTGGCCGCTGTGTCACCGTGTCCCCATCTTGGTCACGATGGGGACCACGGGGTGGTGGCCAGTGGGACATTGGAGCCACCATGGGCTGGTGGCTGTGAGGACAAACCCAGATATGGCAGCTCCATCACCCCATGGTGGCCATGGTTGCCACCGTGCCCTGGTACTGACCCCATCCTTGTGTCCCCATTTTGGCTACCATGGGGACCACGGGGTGGTGGCCACCATGAATTAGGGCCACCGTGGGGTGGTGGCTGTGAGGAACAGCCCAGACACCGCAGCCCCATCACCATGGTGGCCACCGTGTCCCCATCTCAGCTGCCATGGGGACCACAGGGTGGTGACCACCATGAACTGGGGCCACCATGGGCTGGTGTCTTGAAGAATAACCCAGACACCACATCTCCATCACCATGGTGGCCACCGTGTCCCCATCTCAGCTGTCACAAGGACCTCAGGGTGGTGACCAATGGGACATCAGGGCCATCATGGGTTGGTGGCTTTGAGGAGCAGCCCAGACATGGGAGCTCCATCACACCATGGTGGCCACGGTGGTCACCGTGTCCCCATCTCAGCTGCCATGGGGACCGCAGGGTGGTGACCACCATGAACTGGGGCCACCATGGGCTGGTGGCTTTGAGGAACAACCCAGACACCACATCTCCATCACCACGGTGGCCACCACACCCCCGTGCTGACCCCACCCCGTTGTCCCCAGCTGGGCTCCCATGGGGACCTCAGGGTGGTGACCAATGGGACATCAGGGCCACCATGGGTTGGTGGCTTTGAGGAGCAGCCCAGATATGGCAGCTCCATCACATCATGGTGGCCACGGTAATCACCATGTCACCATCTGGGCTACCATGGGGACCTCAGGGTGGTGACCACCATGAACTGGGGCCACCATGGGCTGGTGGCTTTGAGGAACAACCCAGACACCACATCTCCATCACCACGGTGGCCACCACACCCCCGTGCTGACCCCCATCCCGTTGTCCCCAGCTGGGCTGCCATGGGGACCTCAGGGTGGTGACCAATGGGACATCAGGACCACCATGGGCTGGAGAGTTTGAGGAACAACCCAGACACCACATCTCCATCACCATGGTGGCCACCGTGTCCCCATCTCAGCTGTCACAAGGACCAAGGGGTGGTGACCAATGGGACATCAGGGCCACCATGGGCTGGAGAGTTTGAGGAACAACCCAGACACCACATCTCCATCACCACGGTGGCCGCCGTGGTGCTGACCCCGCCCCGTTGTCCCCAGCTGGGCTGCCATGGGGACCTCAGGGTGGTGACCAATGGGACATCAGGACCACCATGGGCTGGTGGCTTTGAGGAACAACCCAGATATGGCAGCTCCATCACGTCATGGTGGCCACGGTGGTCACCGTGTCCCCATCTCAGCTGCCATGGGGACCGCAGGGTGGTGACCAATGGGACATCAGGGCCACCATGGGTTGGTGGCTTTGAGGAGCAGCCCAGATATGGCAGCTCCATCACGTCATGGTGGCCACGGTAATCACCATGTCACCATCTGGGCTACCATGGGGACCTCAGGGTGGTGACCACCATGAACTGGGGCCACCATGGGCTGGAGAGTTTGAGGAACAACCCAGACACCACATCTCCATCACCACGGTGGCCACCACACCCCCGTGCTGACCCCACCCCATTGTCCCCAGCTGGACTCCCATGGGGAACACAGGGTGGTGACCAATGGGACATCAGGACCACCATGGGTTGGTGGCTTTGAGGACAAACCCAGATATGGCAGCTCCATCATCCCACGGTTGCCATGGTGGTCACCATGTCCTGACCTTGGCTACCATGCAGACAAAGGGGTGGTGGCCACCATGGCTGGTGGCTTTGAAGAATAACCCAGATATCACATCTCCATCACCACGGTGGCCACCACACCCCCGTGCTGACCCCACCCCATTGTCCCCAGCTGGGCTACCATGGGGACCTCAGGGTGGTGACCACCATGAACTGGGGCCACCATGGGCTGGAGAGTTTGAGGAACAACCCAGACACCACATCTCCATCACCATGGTGGCCACCGTGTCCCCATCTCAGCTGTCACAAGGACCAAGGGGTGGTGACCAATGGGACATCAGGGCCACCATGGGTTGGTGGCTTTGAGGAGTAGCCCAGATATGGCAGCTCCATCACGTCATGGTGGCCACGGTAGTCACCGTGTCACCATCTGGGCTACCATGGGGACCTCAGGGTGGTGACCACCATGAACTGGGGCCACCATGGGCTGGTGGCTTTGAGGAACAACCCAGACACCACATCTCCATCACCACGGTGGCCACCACCCCCCCGTGCTGACCCCGCCCCATTGTCCCCAGCTGGGCTCCCATGGGGACCTCAGGGTGGTGACCACCATGAACTGGGGCCACCATGGGCTGGTGGCTTTGAGGAACAACCCAGACACCACATCTCCATCACCACGGTGGCCGCCGTGGTGCTGACCCCACCCCGTTGTCCCCAGCTGGGCTCCCATGGGGACCACAGGGTGGTGACCAATGGGACATCAGGGCCTCCATGGGTTGGTGGCTTTGAGGAGCAGCCCAGATATGGCAGCTCCATCACGTCATGGTGGCCACGGTAATCACCGTGTCCCCATCTCAGCTGCCATGGGGACCTCCGGGTGGTGACCACCATGAACTGGGGCCACCATGGGCTGGTGGCTTTGAGGAACAACCCAGACACCACATCTCCATCACCACGGTGGCCACCAAAACCCCGTGCTGACCCCACCCCATTGTCCCCAGCTGGGCTCCCATGGGGACCTCAGGGTGGTGACCAATGGGACATCAGGGCCTCCATGGGTTGGTGGCTTTGTGGAGCAGCCCAGATATGGCAGCTCCATCACGTCATGGTGGCCACGGTGGTCACCGTGTCCCCATCTCAGCTGCCATGGGGACCTCAGGGTGGTGACCACCATGAACTGGGGCCACCATGGGCTGGAGAGTTTGAGGAATAACCCCGACACCACAGCCCCATCACCATGGTGGTCACCGTGTCCCCATCTCAGCTGCCATGGGGACCTCAGGGTGGTGACCACCATGAACTGGGGCCACCATGGGCTGGTGGCTTTGAGGAACAACCCAGACACCACATCTCCATCACCACGGTGGCCGCCATGGTGCTGACCCCACCCCGTTGTCCCCAGCTGGGCTGCCTCCGCCACCGCTGGCCGGCCGCCAACGTCACCTCCGTTCCGCTCGGCGGCGACGACGACGACGGCGACCCCGGCTCCGGCGTCGGCGGCTGCGCCGAGCAGCCCCGGTGCTCCGGCTACGCGGCGCTGCTGGCCCTGGTGGCCACCGTGGCGCTGGTGCAGGTCAGCCACGTGGTCAAGCTGGGCCTGATGGCGCTCGTCACCGCCGCCACCGGCGCCCTCAACTTCTCGGCCTGGGAGCCCGTCCTGGACCGCTACGACCGGCGGCGCGGCCAGCGGGGCTCGTAAGGATCTGCGGGGGGATTCGGGGGGGGCGTCGGGAACGTCGGGAATTCCGTCGGGATGACGGCTCCGGGTGTGCCGGGCAGGTCGGTGCTGGTGCCCTCCAAGTACTCGGTGACCGCCATGATCTTCGTGGTGATGCTCGGCTTCTACTACTTCTCGCGGCACGTGAGTGCGCGGGGTCGGGGGGGGGCGGCCGTGGCGCCGTGGGATTCCGGCCTTCCGTGGGATTACTTCCGTGGGATTCCGGCCTTGGGATTCCGTCCTTCTGTGGGATTCCTTCTGTGGGATTCCTTCCTTGGGATTCCGTGCTTCCGTGGGATTCCTTCTGTGGGATTCCGTCCTTGGGATTCCGTGCTTCCGTGGGATTCCTTCTGTGGGATTCCGTCCTTGGGATTCCGTCCTTCCGTGGGATTCCTTCTGTGGGATTCCTTCCTTGGGATTCCGTCCTTCCTTGGGATTCCGTCCTTCCGTGGGATTCCGTCCTTCCGTGGGATTCCATCCATGGGATTCCTTCTGTGGGATTCCTTCCTTGGGATTCCGGCCTTCCGTGGGATTCCTTCCGTGGGATTCCTTCCTTGGGATTCCGGCCTTCCGTGGGATTCCATCCGTGGGATTCTGTCCTTCTGTGGGATTCCTTCTGTGGGATTCCTTCCGTGGGATTCCGCCTTCCATGGGATTCCATCCGTGGGATTCCTTCTGTGGGATTCCTTCCTTGGGATTCCGTCCTTCCGTGGGATTCCTTCCGTGGGATTCTGTCCTTCTGTGGGATTCCATCCGTGGGATTCTGTCCTTCTGTGGGATTCCTTCCGTGGGATTCCGGCCTGCCGTGGGATTCCTTCCTTGGGATTCCTTCTGTCCTTCCTTGGGATTCCTTCCTTGGGATTCCGTCCTTCTGTGGGATTCTGTCCTTCCGTGGGATTCCTTCCTTGGGATTCCGTCCTTGGGAGTCCTTCCATGGGATTCCTTCTGTGGGAGTCCATCCTTGGGATTTCTTCCGTGGGATTCCGTCCTTCCGTCCTTCTGTGGGATTCCTTCCATGGGATTCCATCCTTGGGCTTCCTTCCATGGGATTCCTTCCGTGGGATTCCGTCCTTGGGATTCCTTCTGTGGGATTTCTTCCGTGGGATTTCTTCCATGGGAGTCCGTCCTTGGGATTCCGTCCTTGGGATTCCGTCCTTGGGATTTCTTCTGTGGGATTCCTTCCTTGGGATTCTGTCCTTGGGATTCTTTCCATGGGATTCCTTCCATCCTTCCTTGGGATTCCTTCCTTCCTTCCTTCCTTCCTTCCTTCCTTCCTTCCTTCCTTCCTTCCTTCCTTCCTTCCTTCCTTCCTTCCTTCCTTCCTTCCTTCCTTCCTTCCTTCCTTCCTTCCTTCCTTCCTTCCTTCCTTCCCCTCCGCCCTTTTCCTGCCCTTCCTTCCCTTTCCTCCTTTTTCTTCCCATTTTCTTCCCCTTTCCTCTTTTTTTCCTCTCCTTCCCTCCCTTTTCCTTTGCCTTTCCTCCTCTTCTCCTGCCTTTTCCTACCCTTTTCTTCCTTTTCCTCATCTTCCCTTTCCTAAATTGCAAATTCCTTTCCCGTTTTCCTTTCCCGTTTTCCTTTCCTTTCCTTTCCTTTCCCATTTTCCTTTCCCATTTTCCTTTCCCATTTTCCTTTCCCATTTTCCTTTCCCATTTTCCTTTCCTTTCCTTTCCTTTCCTTTCCTTTCCTTTCCTTTCCTTTCCTTTCCTTTCCTTTCCTTTCCTTTCCTTTCCTTTCCTTTCCTTTCCTTTCCTTTCCTTTCCTTTCCTTTCCTTTCCTTTCCTTTCCTTTCCTTTCCTTTCCTTTCCTTTCCTTTCCTTTCCTTTTCCCCTAATTCCCTGGAAGCTCCAAGACACCGGGATTTATCCCAGGCCCATCCACAGCCCCTACAGATTTCCAAGGAAACCCCCTGGAGGGTTTTCCGGCCCCCACCAATTCTGGGAACACTCGATCCCATCTCTGTCCCATTATCCCACTATCTCATTTTCCCACTATTCCACTATCCCATTGTCCCATTGTCCAATTATCCCATCCCATTATCCCATTATCCCATCATCCCATCGTCCCATTATCCCACTATCCCATTATCCCACTATCCCATTGTCCCATTGTCCCATTATCCCATCATCTCATTATCCCATCATCCCATCGTCCCATTGTCCCATCGTCCCATTATCCCATTATCCCATCCCTAAATCCCATTATCCCACAATCCCACCATCCCATTACCCCATTATCCCATTATTATATCCCATTATCCCACTCTCCCATTATTATCCCGTTATTATCCCATCATCCCATCCTATCCCACTATCCCATCCTATCCCTTTATCCCATTATCCCATTATCCCTTTATCCCATTATCCCTTTATCCCATTATCCCACCATCCCATTATCCCACCATCCCACCATCCCACCATCCCATTATCCCATTATCCCATTATCCCACAATCCCACTATCCCATTATTATATCCCATTATCCCACTCTCCCATTATTATCCCGTTATTATCCCATCATCCCATCCTATCCCACTATCCCATTATATCCCATCATCCCATTATTCCATTATTCCATCATCACATCCTATCCTATTATCCTATCATCCCATTATCCCATCATTCCACCATCCCATCATTCCACCATCCCATCATCCCATTATCCCATTATCCCATCATCCCATTATACCATTATCCCATCATCCCATTATCCCATTATCCCTTTATCCCACCATCCCATTATCCCATCAACCCATCCCATCCCATCATCCCGTTATCCCGTTATCCCACAATCCCATGCTCCCATTCCCACCTCGGATCCGCCCTCACCCCAAACCCTTCTCCCGGCCTTTCCCCACCCTCCCACCACCGGCCCGGGACCCCTCGAATTCCTGGGAATTCCCGCCAATCCCCTTGAACTCCCGCTAATTCCTGGGAATTCCCGCAAATCCCCACGAATCCCCGGGAATTCCCGTGAATCCCCTCAAACTCCTGGGAATTCCCAGGAATTCCCGCCAATCCTTTCAAACTTCCACGAATTCCCGGGAATTCCCGTGAATCCCCTCGAACCCCCAGGAATTCCCACGAATCCCCTCAAACTCCCATGCATTCCCGGGAATTCCCGTGAATCCCTTCGAACTCCCACGAATTCCCGGGAATTCTCGCGAATCCCCTCGAACTCCCGAGAATTCCCGGGAATTCCTGCCAATCCCTTCAAACTCCCGGGAATTCCCGGGAATTCCCGCCAATCCCCTCGAACCCCCGCGCATTCCCGGGAATTCCCGCCGTTCCCAGGTGGAGAAGCTGGCCAGGACGCTTTTCCTGTGGAAGATGGACGTCCACGACCAGAAGGAGCGCGTCTCGGAGATGCGCCGCTGGAACGAGGCCCTGGTGGCCAACATGCTGCCCGAGCACGTGGCCCGCCACTTCCTGGGCTCCAAAAAGCGGGATGAGGTCGGTATTCCCGGGAATCCCGGGCGCTTTTCCGGGAAATCCCGGGCGGGAGCCTCTTGGGGGGGGAGGCGGTGTCCCGCGGTTGGGTTGGGGTTTGCCGGAGCGTTGCGTGGGGACGTTCGCGGCTCTCGCCGATAATCAATAACTGATAACTGATAACCGACAATCAATAATCAACAATCGATAACCAACAACTGACAATCAACAACCAGTAATGGATAACTGATAATCAACAACCGATAAACAACAATCAATAACCAATAACTGATAAACAACAACCAATAATCAATATCCAATAACTGATAACAACCAATAATCAATAACTGATAACCAACAACCAATAAACAACGACCAACAAACAATAACCAACAATCAATAACCAATAACTGGTAACAACCAATAATCGATAACCGATAATCAACAGCCAATTAACAACAACCAACAATCAATAACCAATAAAACTGGTAACAACCAATAACCAATAACCAATAATCGATAATCAGCAGCAAATAAACAACAACCAATAATTAATATCCAATAACTGATAACAACCAATAATTGATAACTGATAATCGACAACTAATAATTGATTATCAACAACTGATAACCAATAACCAATAAACAACAACCAACAATCAATAACCAATAACCCATAACCGATAACCAACAACTGATAACCAATAACCAATAATCAATAACCAATAAATGATAACCAATAACTGATAACCACTAATCAACAACCGACAACCACCAACAACAGCCAATAAGCACCAACCGATAACTAACAACTGAGAACCAATAACCGATAACCCATAACCGATAATCAATAATCAACAACCAATTACCAATAATCAATAACTTATAATCAATAACTGATAACGCATAACCAATAACTGATAACTGACAACCAATAACCAACAACCAATCACCGATAACCAATAATCAATAACCAATAAATGATAACCAGTAATCAACAGCCAACAGCCAATAGACACCAACCAATAACCAGCAACCGATAACCGATAACCGATAATCGATAACCAATAAATGATAACCAGTAACTGATAACCAATAATCAACAACCAACAAACACCAACCAACAACCCATAAACACCAACCGATAACCAATAACCGATAACCAATGACCAATAACCAACAACCAACAGCCAATTACCGATAACTGATAACCAATAACCAATAAACACCAACCGATAACCAATTACCGACAACCAATAACCGATAACTGATAACCAATAACCAATAAACACCAACCAATAAACAATAATCAACAACCAACAACTGATAACCAACTATCGACAACCAATAACCGATAATTGATAACCAATAACCAATAACCGACAACCAATAACTGATAACCTATAACCCATAACCGACAACCGATAACCAATAACTGATAATCAACAACCACCAACCACCACCAACAACCAATAAACAACAACCGATAACCAACTACCGACAACCAATAACCAATAATTGATAACCGATAACTGATAATCAATAACCGATAACCAATAACCAACAACCAATAACTGATAACCTATAACCCATAACTAACAATCAATGACCAATAACTGATAACCCATAACCAATAACTGACAATCGATAACTGATAACCTATAACCAATAACCAATAATCAATAACTGATAACAGACAACCAATAACTGATAACCTATAACCCATAACTAACAACCAATAACTGATAACTCATAATCAATAACCTATAACTGATATCCGATAACCAATAATCAATAATCAGTAATCAATAACCGATAACTGATAACCAATAACCAACAACCAATAACTGATAACCTATAACCCATAACTAACAACCAATAACCAATGACTGATAACCAATAATCAATAACCGATAACCCATAACCAATAACCGACAACCGATAACCTATAACCCATAACCAATAATCAATAACCGATAACTGACAACCAATAACTGATAACCCATAACCAATAACCAATAACCAACAACCAATAACTGATAACCTATAACCCATAACTAACAACCAATAACCAATAACCGATAACCAATAATCAATAACTGATAACCGATAACCGATAACCGATAACCGATGACCGATGACCGATAACCCATAACTGCTAACCGCTAACCGCTAACCGCTAACCGCTAACCGCTGATCGATAACCGATAATCGATGACCGATAACCGCTAACCGCTGATCGATAAGCGATAATTGATAACCGCTGATCGATAACCGATAACCATTAACCGCTGATCGATAACCGATAATCGATGACCGATAACCGCTAACCGATAATCGATAACCGCTGATCGATAACCGCTAACCGCTAACCGCTGATCGATAACCGCTAATCGATAACCGCTGATCGATAACCGATAATCGATGACCGATAACCGCTAACCGATAATCGATAACCGCTGATCGATAACCGCTAACCGCTAACCGCTGATCGATAACCGCTGATCGATAACCGATGACCGATAACCGATAACCGCTAATCGATAACCGATAACCCATAACTGCTAACCGCTAACCGCTAACCGCTAATCGATGACCGATAACCGCTAACCGATAATCGATAACCGATGATCGATAACCGATAATCGATAACCGATAATCGATAACCGGCGATGGGTGCCCGGCGCGGGCAGGAGCTGTACAGCCAGTCGTACGAGGAGATCGGCGTCATGTTCGCCTCGCTGCCCAACTTCGCCGACTTCTACACCGAGGAGAGCATCAACAACGGCGGCATCGAGTGCCTGCGCTTCCTCAACGAGATCATCTCCGACTTCGACGCCGTGAGCTCCCAACGGCGGGAACGGGAATGGGAACGACGGGAACGGGAACGATGGGAACGACGGGAATGATGGGAACGGGAACAGGAACAACGGGAATGGGAACGGGAATGGGAACAACGGGAACGGGAATGGGAACAACGGGAACGGGAATGGGAACAACGGGAACGGGAACGGGAACGGGAATGGGATGGGAATAGGAATGGGAATGGGAATGGGAACGACGGGAATGGGAACGACGGGAACGACGGGAACAACGGGAATGGGAATGGGAACAATGGGAATGGGAATGGGAATGGGGACGGGAATGGGAATGGGAACGAGAACGGGGACAGGAACGATGGGAACGGGAACGGGAATGACAGGAATGGGAACAGCAGGAACAACGGGAAGGGGAATGGCAGGAATGGGAACAATGGGAACAACGGGAACATCAGGAATGGGAACAACGGGAACGGGAACAGGAACGGGAATGACAGGAATGGGAACAGCGGGAACAATGGGAACGGGAACAACGGGAACGGGAATGGGAACAATGGGAACAACGGGAATGGGAACAATGAGAACGGGAATGGGAACAATGGGAACAACGGGAATGGGAACAACGGGAATGGGAACCAGAACAACGGGAACAACGGGAACAACGGGAACAATGGGAATGGGGATGGGAACGGGAACGGGGACGGGAACAGGGATGGGATGGGAACGGGAATGGCAGGATGGGAACAGGGACGGGAACAACGGGAACGGGAACAGGAATGGGAATGGGATGGGATGGGATGGGATGGGAACAACGGGAACGGGAACGGGAATGGGAACGGTGGGATGGGAATGGCACTGGGATGGGAATGGGGATGGGAACAAAGGGACGGGGACAGGGATGGCAGGATGGGAACAACGGGATGGGAATGGCAGGATGGGGACGGGAACGGCAGGATGGGAACGGGGACGGGAACGGCGGGATGGGAATGGCACC
Source organism: Delichon dasypus (assembly GCA_037837765.1). NCBI lineage: Eukaryota > Metazoa > Chordata > Aves > Passeriformes > Hirundinidae > Delichon > Delichon dasypus. The sequence goes on along the minus strand of JBBAXF010000175.1, from coordinate 16,465 downwards.
GGGACAGGAACGGGGATGGGAATGGCGGGATGGGGACGGCGGGACAGGAATGACACCGGGACGGGAACAGCGAGATGGGAATGATGGAACGGGAACGACGGGATGGGAACAGCGGGATGGGGAGGGAATTCCTGGATGGCAGCGCAGGGTCTGGTCCGGGTGGGAGTCATGTGCAGGTGGGATCAGACTGGGAATGGTGGGAATGTCCAGGTGGGATCAGACTGGGAATGATGAGAAACATCCAGCTGGGATCACTCTGGGAATTGTGGGAATGTCCAGGTGGGGTCACAGCGGGAATCACGGGGAACATCCAGGTGGGATCAGACTGGGAATATCCAGTCAGGAATCTCAGGGAATAAAGTAATGTGGGATCAGACTGGGAATCCTGGGAATGTCCAGGTGGGATCAAACTGGGAATTGTGGAGAATATCCAGTCAGGAATCATGGGAAATGTCCAGGTTGGATGGGGAATATCCAGGTAGGATCAGATTGGAAAGGATGGGGAACATCCTGGTGGGATCAGACTGGGAATCATGGGATTATCCAGTCAGGAATCACAGGGAATATCCAGGTGGGATGGGGAATATCCAGGTGGGATCCCACTGGGAATTATGGGGAATATCTCGACGGGAATCATGGGAATATCCAGGTGGGATCAGTCCAGGAATCATGGGAATATCCAGGTGGGATCACTCCGGGAATATCTGGGAATGTCCAGGTGGGATCACACTGGGAATTATGGGGAATATCCAGGTGGGAATCATGGTAATATCCTTGTGGGGTCACTCCGGGAATATCAGGGAACGTCCAGGCGGGATCCCTGGGATCCCCAGGCCGTTCCGCCGGTGCCATCCCAGGTTTCGTGTCTGTTCCCAGCTCCTGGACGAGCCCCAGTTCCGCTGCATCACCAAGATCAAGACCATCGGCAGCACCTACATGGCCGCCTCCGGAGTGACGCCCGACGCCAGCGCCAACGGATTCGGGGCCAAGGTCAGCAGCCGGACCCGGCGTTCCGGCCTTGGGATCCGGCCCTGGGATCTGGCCTTGGGATCCGGCCCTGGGAAATTCGGGATCCAGCCCTTCCTCCTTGTCCCCATCCCCGTGTCCCATCCCCATGTCCCATCTCCATCCCCGTGTCCCATCTCCATCTCCATGTTCCATCCCCGTGTCCAATCTCCGTGTCTCATCTCCATCTCAATGTCCAATCCCCATGTCCCATTCCTGTATCCCATCTCCTCATCTGATCTCCGTATCCCATCTCCATCTCCCATCCCTGTGTCCCATCTGCATGTTCCATCTCCATGTCCCATATCCCATCTCCATACCCCGTCTCCATGTCTCATCCCCATCTCCATCTCCATGTCCCACCTCCATGTCCAATCCCCATGTCCCATTCCCGTATCCCATCTCCTTATCCGATCTCCATCTCCCATCCCTGTGTCCCATCCCCATATCCCATCTCCATGTCCATGTCCCATCTCCATCTCCAATCTCCATCTCCCATCTCCATGTCCCATATCCCATCCCCATCCCCATCCCTATCTCCAATCTCCATCTCCCATCTCCATGTCCCATATCCCATCCCCATCCCTATCTCCAATCTCCATCTCCCATCTCCATGTCCGATATCCCATGTCCCATATCCCATCACCAATCTCCATCTCCAATCTCCAATCTCCATCTCCAATCTCCCATCTCCATCTCCCTGTCCCATATCCCATGTCCATATCCCATATCCACATCCCACATCCCATGTCCCATATCCCATATCCATATCCCACATCCCATATCCATATCCCATATCCCATATCCCATGTCCCATATCCCATATCCCATATCTCATCTCCATCTCCACCTCCATCTCCACCTCCACCTCCATCTCCATCTCCCATCTCCATGTCCTACCTCCATCTCCACCTCCATCATCTCCATCATCTCCATCTCCATCACCTCCATCTCCATCACCTCCATCTCCATCTCCCATCTCCCATCTCCCATCTCCGTGTCCCCCCCTCCATATCCCATATCCCATCTCCATCTCCATATCCCATATCCCATATCCCATATCCCATATCCATCTCCATCCCCATCCCCATCCCCATCATCTCCCACCTCCCATCTCCATCTCCCATCTTCTGTCTCCCATCTCCATGTCCTACCTCCATCTCCCATCTCCCATCTCCATCTCCACCTCCATCATCTCCATCTCCATCATCTCCATCTCCATCTCCACCTCCATCTCCATCATCTCCATCTCCATCATCTCCATCTCCATCTCCATCATCTCCATCTCCATCACCTCCATCTCCATCTCCATCTCCATCTCCATCTCCCATCTCCCATCTCCCATCTCCATATCCCATATCCCATCTCCATCTCCATGTCCCATATCCCGTGTCCCATGTCCCATGTCCCATGTCCCATATCCCATATCCCATATCCCATCTCCATCTCCCATCTCCATCCCCATCCCCATCTCCATCTCCATCATCTCCCACCTCCCATCTCCATCTCCCATCTTCTGTCTCCCATCTCCATGTCCTACCTCCACCTCCCATCTCCATCCCCATCTCCATCATCTCCCATCTCCACCTCCACCTCCACCTCCACCTCCATCTCCATCTCCATCATCTCCCATTTCCACCTCCATCTCCATCTCCACCTCCACCTCCACCTCCACCTCCACCTCCGTCTCCATCTCCATCTCCATCTCCATCATCTCCACCTCCATCATCTCCACCTCCTGCCCGCCTTTCCCACCTCCCCGCTCCCCTCCTCCCACGATCTCCTCGCTCCACTCCCATTCCCGCCATTCCCGCCATTCCCGCCATTCCCGCCATTCCCGCCGTCGCCATTCCGGCCGTTTTCTCCCGGCGCGTCGGCAGGCGGAGCCGCGGTCGGACCGGGAGCGCTGGCAGCACCTGGCCGACCTGGCCGACTTCGCGCTGGCCATGAAGGTGACGCTGATGAACATCAACTACCAGTCCTTCAACAACTTCATGCTGCGCATAGGCAAGTCCGGGAATTCCGGGACGGGGCGGGGGTGGAATTCCGGGAATTCCGGGATGGATCCCGTGTTTTTTTTGTTTGTTTTCCCGGGCAGGGATGAACAAGGGCGCGGTGCTGGCCGGCGTCATCGGGGCGCGGAAGCCGCACTACGACATCTGGGGGAACACGGTCAACGTGGCCAGCAGGATGGAGTCCACCGGAGTCATGGGCAACATCCAGGTGGGAATGCCGGCCGCCGGGAATGCCGGGCACCGGGAATGTCGGGCGGGAAGCGACGGATGGGAAGTGACGGGCGGGAATGCTGGAGGGGTGGGAGCACATCGGGAAGTATCGGGAATGTCCAGCTGGGAGTCGCGGGGAATCTTGGGAATGTTCAGGTGGGGGATCACACCGGGAATAATTGGGAATGTCCAGGTGGGATCACAGCAGGAATTATCGGGAATATCCAGCTGGGAGTCACGGGGAATAAATATCCAGGTGGGATCACACTGGGAGTCATTGGGATTATCCGACTGGGAATCATTTGGGAATATCCTGGTGGGATCACAGCAGGAATTATTGGGAATGTCCAACTGGGAGTCATGGGGAATCTTGGGAATATCCAGGTGGGATCAGCCTGGGAATTGTGGGTGATGTCCAGGTGGGATGGGGAATATCCAGGTGGGATCACGGCAGGAATTACTGGGAATGTCCAACTGGGAGTCATGGGGAATCTTGGGAATATCCATCCGATGGGAGCAACCCGGGAATAATTGGGAATATCCAGGTGGGACCGCAATGGGAATTATTTGGAACATCCAGGTGGGATCACAGTGGGAATAATTGGGGAAATCCAGCTGGGAGTCACAGGAATAAATATCCAGGTGGGATCACAATGGGAATTATTGGGAATTATTGGGAATTATTGGGAATATCCAACCCAGAGTCATTGGGAATATCTGTGTGGGATCACACCAGGTATTATCGGGAATATCCAGGTGGCAGCACACAGGGATTTTTAGGAATATCCAGGTGGGATCACACTGGGTGATCGGGAATATCCAGAAGGGATCACACCGGGAATTATCGGGAATGTCCAACTGGGAGTTGCGGGGAATCTTTGGAATATCCAGGTGGGAGCAACCCAGGAAAAATTGGGAATATCCAGGTGGGATCACACCAGGAATCGTGGGTGATGTCCAGGTGGGATGGGGAATATCCGGGTGGGATCACAGCAGGAATTATTGGGAATGTCCAGCTGGGAGTCATGGGCAATCTTGGGAATATCTGATGGGAGCAACCTGGGAATAATTGGGAATATCCAGGTGGGACCACACTGGGAAATTTAGGAATATCCAGGTGGGACCGCAATGGGAATTATTGGGAACATCCAGGTGGGATCACAGTGGGAATAATTGGGAATTATTGGGAGTTATTGAGAATATCCAGCCCGGAGTCACTGGGAATATCCAGGTGGGATCACACTGGGAATTATTGGGAATGTCCAACTGGGAGTCAAAGGGAATCTTGGGAATGTCCAGATGGGAGCAACCTGGGAATAATTGGGAATATCCAGGTGGGATCAGCCTGGGAATCGTGGGTGATGTCCAGGTGGGATGGGAAATATCCGGGTGGGATCACAGCAGGATATTATTGGGAATATCCAGGTGGGATCACAGCGGGAATTATCGGGAATATCCAACCCAGCGTCATTGGGAATATCCGGGTGGGATCACACTGGGAATTTTAGGAATATCCAGGTGGGATCACCTCAGGAATCATTGGGAATATCCCGCTGGGAGTCAGGGGGAATTTCAGTAATATCCAGGTGGGATCATACAGGGAATTATCGGGAATATCCAACTGGGAGTCACGGGGAATAAATATCCAGGTGGGATCACAGCGGGAATTATCGGGAATTATTGGGAATTATTGGGAATATCCAACCCAGCATCATTGGGGATATCCAGGTGGGATCACAGTGGGTGATCAGGAATATCCAGTAGGATCACACTGGGAATTATCGGGAATGTCCAACTGGGAGTCGTGGGGAATCTTGGGAATATCCAGGTGGGATGGGAAATATCCAGATGGGATCACACCGGGAATTGTGGGTGATATCCAGATGGGATCACACTGGGAATTACCAGGAATGCCCAACCCAGAGTCAGGTGGAATCTTGGGAATGTCCGGGTGGGAGCAACCAGGGAATAATTGGGAATATCCAGATGGGATTATGCCAGGAATAATTGGGAATGTCCAGGTGGGAGTTATGGGGAATAAATATCCAGGTGGGATCACACCGGGAATTATCGGGAATGTCCAGCTGGGAGTCGCAGGGAATTTTGGGAATATCCAGGTGGGAGCAACCCGGGAAAAATCGGGAATATCTAGGTGGGATCACACCAGGAATTGTGGGTGATGTCCAGGTGGGATGGGGAATATCCGGGTGGGATCACAGCAGGATATTATTAGGAATGTCCAACTGGGAGTCATGGGCAATCTTGGGAATATCCGATGGGAGCAACCTGGGAATAATTGGGAATATCCAGGTGGGACCACATCAGGAAATTTAGGAATATCCAGGTGGGACCGCAATGGGAATTATTGGGAACATCCAGGTGGGATCACAGTGGGAATAATTGGGGAAATCCAGCTGGGAGTCACAGGAATAAATATCCAGGTGGGATCACAGTGGGAATTATTGGGAATTATTGGGAGTTATTGGGAATATCCAACCCAGAGTCATTGGGAATATCTGGGTGGGATCACACCAGGTATTATCGGGAATATCCAGGTGGAAGCACACAGGGATTTTTAGGAATATCCAGGTGGGATCACACTGGGTGATCAGGAACATCCAGTAGGATCACACTGGGAATTATTGGCAATGTCCAACTGGGAGTCGTGGGGAATCTTGGGAATATCCAGGTGGGTTCGCACTGGGAATTATCGGGAATGATCAGGAATTATCGGGAATTATTGGGAGTTATTGGGAGTTATTGAGAATATCCAGCCCGGAGTCACTGGGAATATCCAGGTGGGATCACAGTGGGTGATCAGGAACATCCAATAGGATCACACTGGGAATTATCGGGAATGTCCAACTGGGAGTCGTGGGGAATCTTGGGAATATCCAGGTGGGATGGGAAATATCCAGATGGGATCACACCGGGAATTGTGGGTGATATCCAGATGGGATCACACTGGGAATTACCAGGAATGCCCAACCCAGAGTCAGGTGGAATCTTGGGAATGTCCGGGTGGGAGCAACCAGGGAATAATTGGGAATATCCAGCTGGGATTATGCCAGGAATAATTGGGAATGTCCAGGTGGGAGTTATGGGGAATAAATATCCAGGTGGGATCACACCGGGAATTATCGGGAATGTCCAGCTGGGAGTCGCAGGGAATTTTGGGAATATCCAGGTGGGAGCAACCCGGGAAAAATCGGGAATATCTAGGTGGGATCACACCAGGAATTGTGGGTGATGTCCAGGTGGGATGGGGAATATCCGGGTGGGATCACAGCAGGATATTATTAGGAATGTCCAACTGGGAGTCATGGGCAATCTTGGGAATATCCGATGGGAGCAACCTGGGAATAATTGGGAATATCCAGGTGGGACCACATCAGGAAATTTAGGAATATCCAGGTGGGACCGCAATGGGAATTATTGGGAACATCCAGGTGGGATCACAGTGGGAATAATTGGGGAAATCCAGCTGGGAGTCACAGGAATAAATATCCAGGTGGGATCACAGTGGGAATTATTGGGAATTATTGGGAATTATTGGGAATATCCAACCCAGAGTCATTGGGAATATCTGGGTGGGATCACACCAGGTATTATTGGGAATATCCAGGTGGAAGCACACAGGGATTTTTAGGAATATCCAGGTGGGATCACACTGGGTGATCGGGAATATCCAGGTGGGATCACACCGGGAATCGTGGGTGATGTCCAGGTGGGATGGGGAATATCCAGGTGGGATCACAGCAGGAATTACTGGGAATGTCCAACTGGGAGTCATGGGGAATCTTGGGAATATCTGATGGGAGCAACCTGGGAATAATTGGGAATATCCAGGTGGGACCGCAATGGGAATTATTTGGAACATCCAGGTGGGATCACAGTGGGAATAACTGGGGAAATCCAGCTGGGAGTCACAGGAATAAATATCCAGGTGGGATCACAATGGGAATTATTGGGAATTATTGGGAATTATTGGGAATATCCAACCCAGAGTCATTGGGAATATCTGGGTGGGATCACACCAGGTATTATCGGGAATATCCAGGTGGAAGCACACAGGGATTTTTAGGAATATCCAGGTGGGATCACACTGGGTGATCGGGAATATCCAGGTGGGATCACACTGGGAATTATCGGGAATGTCCAACTGGGAGTTGCGGGGAATCTTTGGAATATCCAGGTGGGAGCAACCCAGGAAAAATCGGGAATATCCAGGTGGGATCACACCAGGAATCATGGGTGATGTCCAGGTGGGATGGGGAATATCCAGGTGGGATCACAGCAGGAATTATTGGGAATGTCCAACTGGGAGTCATGGGGAATCTTGGGAATATCTGATGGGAGCAACCCGGGAATAATTGGGAATATCCAGGTGGGATCACACCAGGAATAATTGGGAATATCCAGGTGGGATGGGGAATATCCAGGTGGGATCACACCGGGAATTATTGGGAATGTCCAACTGAGAGTTGCGGGGAATCTTGGGAATATTCCACACTGGGAATAATTGGGAATATCCAGCTGGGATCACTCCAAGGCTTCACTTGGGAATCTCAGCACTCCAGGAAGTGTCTCCCTTCCCTTTTCCATCCCAGAATTCCATAAAAACCCCTCGGGATGGATCCCGAGCCTCCTCCATCCCAGAATCCCGGGATGGTGTGGGATCCACGGCTTTCAATCCCCTCCCAACCCCACAATCCCAGAATTCCCATCCTTTCCTCTCCCACTCCCAGGGAATTATCTGGGAATTCCGGCCCAGCCGGGAATTCCTTCCCAAATTCGATGTTTTTTTTCTGGATTTGGGGATTTTTTATTTTTAAATTTTTTTTTTTTTGGCATTTGACGTTTCCTTTGCAGTCTGGGTTTTTTGGGAGAAGGGGATTTGGGGATTTTTTTTGGGATTTGAGGGGGTATTTTTGGGATTTAGTGGTTTCTTGGGATCACTGGGATACCCCAGGAATTCCCATTTCCCCCTTTCCTGGGAATTCCCTCCATTCCCAGCCCTGGGATTGGATCCAGCCCCACCCCGACTCCTCTCTGGGAAGGAATTTTGGGAATTCCCTGGGAATTCCGGACTCCAGGAAGAGTCTCCCTTCCCTTTTCCATCCCCCAATTCCATGAAAACCCCTCGGGATGGATCCTGAGCGTCCTGGATCCCAGAATCCCGGGATGGTTTGGGATGGGATCCAGGGACCTTCAATCCCATCCCAGGGACACTTCCCACCATCCCAGGGGGATCCAAATCCACCCTCGGACACTGCCGGGGATCCAGGGATTCTCTGGGAATTCCAGCCCGGCCGGGAATTCCTTCCCAAGATCCCCTTTCCCAGTGGGAATTCCATTCCCTGCCTCCCGCCCCTCCAGCCCTTTATCCCAAATCCCAGCTCTCCTGGAAAACTCTGGAAAAGGCTCCCAGGATTCCCGGGATCCTTCCCTCATCCAGCTCCACATTCCCAGCTCTCCCAGCCCTGGCTTTGGATCCAGCCCCATCCCAACTCCTCTCCGGGAAGGAATTTTGGGAATTCCCTGGGAATCTCAGCACTCCAGGAAGGGTCTCCCTTCCCTTTTCCGTCCCCGAATTCCATAAAAACCCCTCAGGATGGATCCCAGAATCCCGGGATGATTTGGGATCCATGGATTTCAATCCCCTCCCAACCCCCACAATCCCAGAACTTCCCAACCTTTCCTCCCCCCGCTCCCAGGGAATTCTCCGGGAATCCTTTCCCAAGAACTTCCCATCCCGGAACCTCCATCCCACCATTTTTGTTTTTTTTTTTTAATCTCCCCTCCTTTCCCCTCCCGGAGCTCTTCCCGCTTTTCCCAACTCCGGAATTCCCGGTTCTTTTTGTTTTTCCCCCCCCCGGGGGTGGGGCAGGTGGTGGAGGAGACGCAGCTGATCCTGAAGGAATTCGGGTTCCGCTTCGTGCGCCGCGGCGCCGTCTTCGTCAAGGGCAAGGGCGAGCTGCTGACCTTCTTCCTGAAGGGCCGGGAGAGAGCGGGGCCGCTCCCGGGGGCCGCCGCCGTGCCCCTGCCCCACCAGGTGCTGGAGAACGCCTGAGGCTCCCGGCGGAATTCCCGCCCGCGTCCGCGGCTCCCCCCGCACAGCGGCGGCGCTTCCCGCAGGGGTTGGTGTTGTGGGGGTTTTTTATTTTATTTTATTTTATTTTATTTTATTTTATTTTATTTTATTTTATTTTATGTTATTTTATTTTATTTATTTTTAATTATTTTTAAAAATTTTATTTTATTTTATTTCATTTTATATTTTTAATTTATTTATTTTATTTCATTTCATTTTATATTTCTATTTTATTTATTTATTTTATTTTATTTCATTTTATTTTTAAAATTTATTTATTTTATTTTATTTTATTTATTTTATTTTATTTTATTTTATTTTATTTTATTTATTTTTAAATATACTTTTTTAAAATTTATTTTATTTTATTCCATTTTATATTTTTATTTAATTTATTTATTTTATTTCATTTCATTTTATATTTTAATTTAATTTATTTATTTTATTTTATTTCATTTTATTTTTAAAATTATTTTATTTTATTTTATTTTATTTTATTTTATTTTATTTTATTTTATTCTATTCTAATTTTTTTTCTCTTTTTTTTTTTTTTTTTTTTTTTTTTTTAGTTTTCCTGGGATTTTCTTTTTCCCTCCTGGCCGAAGCGATTCCAGGAGGTTTTCTTTTATTTTATTTTATTTTTATTTTATTTTATTTTAATTTAATCCCCCCCCCCCCCCTTTTTTTTTTTGAGTTTTCCTGGATTTTTTTTCCTCCCGCTCCCAGCTGGAGCAATTCCAGAAGGTTTTATTATTTTATTTTATTTTTTATTATTTTATTTTATTTTATTTTATTTATTTTTTTATTTTATTTTTATTTTATTTTATTTTTTTTCAGTGGGTTTTTTTTTAGTTTTCTGGGGATTTTTTTTCCTTCTGCTCCCAGCCGGAGTGAGTCCAGGAGGTTAGGTTTTATTTTATTTTATTTTATTCTATTTTGTTTTGGTTTGTTTTATTTTATTTTATTTTATTATTTTATTTTATTTTATTTTATTTTATTTTATTTTATTTTATTTTATTTTTTCTGGGGTTTTTTTGAGTGTTCCTGGGATTTTTTTTTCCTCCCACTCCCGGCCGGAGCGATTCCAGGAGGTTTTATTTTATTATTTTATTTTATTTTATTTTATTTTTATTTTATTTTTATTTTATTTTTTCTTTTAAATTTTTTTAAATTTTATTTTTTATTATTTCATATTTTATTTTGTTTTTATTTATATATATATATATATAAAATTTCCCCCGCTTTTTTTTTTTTTTTTTAATTTTTTTTTTTAGTTTTCCCGGGATTTATTTGTTTCCCCCTCTCCCGGCCGGAGCGATTCCAGGAGATCCAAACTCAGGGACGGTCGGGGAAAAAAAAAAAAAAGAATCCGCGTTTTTTTTTTTCCGGGATCCGGGGTTTTCTGGGAATTCCTCCCGGCGGGGGGGAGCTGGGATCCGGCCGGGATTTTGGGGGAAGGAACGGAGCTGTGTAATTCCTGATCCATAAATTCCATCGGAGAAACGACGGGTCGGTGTCTGTGCCCCGCCGACGGGATCGGGATTGGGATCGGGATCGGGATCCGGGATTGGGATCCGAGATCGGGATCGGGATGGGGATTGGGATGAGGATAGCGATCGGGATCCAGGATTGGGATCAGGATCCAGGATTGGGCTTGGGATCGGGATCGGGGATCAGGATGAGGATAGCGATCGGGAACCAGGATCGGGATTGGGATGAGGATAGCAATCGAGGTCCAGGATCAGGACAGGATTGGGATCGGGATCGGGATCAGGATCCGGGATCCAGGATTGGGATCCGAGATCGGATCAGGATGGGGATTGGGATGAGGACAGCGATCAGGATCCAGGATCGGGATCCGGGATCAGGATCGGGATGAGGATAGCGATTGGGATCCAGGATTGGGATCAGGATTGGGATCAGGATCCAGGATTGGGCTTGGGATCGGGATCGGGGATCAGGATGAGGATAGCGATCGGGAACCAGGATCGGGATTGGGATGAGGATAGCAATCGAGGTCCAGGATCAGGACAGGATTGGGATCGGGATTGGGATCAGGATTGGGATCAGGATGAGGATAGCGATCAGGATCCAGGATCAGGATCGGGATATGGATCGGGATCTGGGATTGGGATCAGGATTGGGATCAGGATGAGGATAGCAATCAGGATCCAGGATCAGGATCGGGATATGGATCGGGATCTGGGATCGGGATTAGGATGGGGATTGGGATGAGGATAGTGATCTGGATTTGGATCGGGATCTGGGATCAGGATCAGGATTGGGATGAGGATAGCAATCAGGATCCGGGATCAGGATCTGAGATCAGGATCGGGATGAGGATAGCGATTGGGATTGGATGAGGATAGCGATCGGGATTGGGATCGAGATCGGGATCCAGATCTGGGATTGGGATCCAGGATCAGGATTGAGATGAGGATGAGGATCAGGATCAGGATTAGGATTGGAATTGGGATGAGGATAGCGATTGGGATTGGGATTGGAATTGGGATCAGGATTTGGGTCAGGATGCAGATCCAGGATCACAGCTGGGATTGGGATCAGGATCCAGGATCGGGATCCGGGATCGGGATCCAAGATCAGGATCAGGATCCAGGATTGGGATCCGAGATCGGGATTGGGATCAGGATCGGGATCCAGGATCAGGATACAAGATCGAGATTGGGATTGGGATCCAGGATCGGGATCCAAGATCAGGATTGGGATCAGGATCCAGGATTGGGATCCGAGATCGGGATTGGGATCAGGATCGGGATCCAGGATCAGGATACGAGATCGAGATTGGGATTGGGATCCAGGATTGGGATCCGGATCGGGATCCAGGATTGGGATCTGAGATCGGAATCAGGATCAGGATTGGGATGAGGATAGCGATATGGATCCAGGATTGGGATTGGGATGAGGATAGCAATCGGGATCCAGGATCAGGATCGAGATCTGGGATCGGGATTAGGATGGGGATTGTGATGAGGATAGTGATCGGGATCTGGATTTGGATCGGGATCTGGGATCAGGATCAGGACGAGGATAGCGATCGGGATCCAGGATTGGGATTGGGATGAGGATGGGCATTGGGATTGGAATTGGAATTGGGATCAGGATTTGGGTCAGGATGCAGATCCAGGATCACAGCTGGGACTGGGATCAGGAGCCAGGATCAGGATCTGGGATCAGGATTGGGATCAGAATTAGGATTGGAATTGGGAAGAGGATAGTGATTGGGATCAGGATTGGGATCGGGATCCAGATCTGGGATTGGGATCAGGACTGGGATCAGGATCACAATTGGAATTGGGATGAAGATAGCAATCGGGATTGGGATGGAAATGGGATGAGGATCGGGATCAGGATCCAGCTCGGGGCTGGAATCAGGATCAGGACGGGGTTTGGGATCAAGAATGGGATTGGGACTGGGATCGGGATGGGGTTTGGATCGGGATGAGAATCAGGATCTGGGACGGGATTGGGATTGGGGTAGAGATAGGGATCAGAATTCGGATTGGAACTGGGATGGTGATCGGGATTGGGATTGGGATCAGGATGGGGATCATGATCAGGTCCTAGATCGGGAACAGAAGCAGGATTACAACTGGGATTGGAATCAGGATTGGGATTGGGATTGGGATCAGGATCGGAATCGTGATAGGGATCAGGATTACAGATCGGGATTGGGATCAGACTCAGGGTTACAGATCGGGATTGGGATCAGAGTCAGGATTGGGATTGGGATTGGAACCAGCATTGGGATCACGATAGGGATCGGGATCAGAGTCAGGACTGGAATTGGGATCAGGATCAGGATTACAGATTGGGATCAGGATTGGAACTGGGATTGGGATTGCGATCAGGATTACAGATCAGGATCAGAATCGGGATCAGGATCGGAATCAGGATCAGAGTCAGGATCGGAATTGGGATCAGGATCAGAGGTTGGAATTGGGATGGGAATTGGGATAGGGATCAAGATTACAGATTAGGATCAGGATCAGAATCGGGATCAGGATTGGGATCAGGTTTACTGATCAGGATCGGGATTGGGATCAGGATCAGAGATTGGAATTGGGATGGGAATAGGGATAGGGATCAGGATCAGGATCAGAATTGGGATTGGGATAAGGATTACAGATCAGGATCAGAATCGGGATCAGGATTGGGATCAGGTTTACTGATCAGGATCGGGATTGGGATCAGGATCAGAGATTGGAATTGGGATGGGAATTGGGATAGGGATCAGGATTACAGATTAGGATCAGGATCAGGATCAGGATCAGAACTGGGATCGGGATCAGGATCGGGGCCAGAATTGGGAACGGAATCGGAATCAGGTTCTGGATCAGGATTGGGGTCGGCAGCACCGGGAATGCTGCCCCTGGAATTTCAGGAGCCGGGGGCATTCCCGGATTTGGGATCGGCTCCAGGAGAAGCAGTGCAATTCCAAAGCCCGATTCCCAATTTTTCCCTGGGATAACTGGAGGGGCTCTGGAACTTTTCCACGGGAATTTTGGATTTGGAGGAATCCTGGGATGGTTTGGATGGGAAGGGACCCGAAAGTCCCATTCAATGGGCAGGGACGCATTCCAGCTTTTCCTTGGAAATTCCCAGGGATTCTCTGGGAATTCCGGCCCAGCCGGGAATTCCTTCCCAAATTCCTCCCAAACTTGATGGGGTTTTTGGGATTTTGGGGGTATTTTTTTTGGGATTCGATGTTTTCTTTGGGATTTGGTTTTTTTAGGGATTTGAGGGTCCTTTTTTGGGATCGCTCTGGGATACCCCAGGAATTCCTTCCCAAATTCTTCCCCATTTTCCAAGGAATTCCCTCCATTCCCAGCCCTGGCATTGGATCCAGCCTCATCCCGAATCCTCTCCGGGAAGGAATTTCGGGAATTCCCTGGGAATCTCGGACTCCAGGAAGGGTCTCCCTTCCCTTTTCCATCCCCAAATTCCATAAAATACCCCTCGGGACGGATCGGACGGATCCCGAGCATCCTCGATCGCAGAATCCCGGAATTTTTCGGATCCCTGGATTTTCAAATCCCATCCCATCCCCACAATCCCGGGATTTCCCAACATTTCCTCATCCACTCCCAGGGATTCTCCAGGAATTCCATCTGGGAATTCCCAAATTCCCCAAATCCCGCCCCGATCCCCCTTTTTCCCACGGAAAACTTCCCGCTCTCTTCCCACAATTCCCAATCTGGGAATTCCGACCCCTTCCCAACCCTTCGGATTCCACCCAACGCTCTCATCCCTAAATTTTTTTCTTAATTATTTTTAATTACGATTTCTTCGGGAATTCCCCCCCGCCATGATCCCGCCGTTCCGAGAATTCCCAGAATTCCCGGATCCTTCCTGTCCCGAGAATCCAGGAATTCCCCCCTCACTCCCACCCCACAATCCGGGATTCCATTAATCCGTTGAACGTTAATTAAGAAGGATCGGAGCGCTAAGAGGATGCTACAGAGGGGCGCGAATCCCACGGGATTTTCCCGTTTTTTTCCCCCCCCCCGGGTTTTCCCATTTTTCCGGGTTTTTCCCGGGTTTTTCCTGGGTTTTTCCCGGGATCACTGCCCATCCTTGGAAAAGCTCTTCCCGATGGCGTTCTTGAAGAGCGTCACCAGCGGCGTCCGGATCCGCTCCGAGCTCATGAAACCCCCGTAGCGCTTCTCCTTCCGGGAATTCCACGGCGAATCCCGGAATTCCTCCTCCTCCTCCTCCTCCCCCTCCTCCTCCTCTTCCCAAGGCTCTTCCCTCCGGAATTCCGGCCGGGAATTCTCCTCCGATTCCTCCTCGGCCCCGTTGGGATAAACCTTGACCGGCCTCCTCTTGCGGCCCACGGGTTTCCCCCACCGGAAGTGCTCCATGGAATACGAGCGCTTCCCGTCTTTCCCCTCCTCCCCGGGAAAGCGGGAAGAGCCGGGAATTCCGGAACTTTCCTCCCGGCGTTTGCCGGCGTTGTTGGCGTCGCTGGCGTTGGGGCGGCCGAAGCGGTTCCAGCGGAAGTGGCTCATGACGTAGCGGCGGAGGCCGGCGGAGAGCGGCCGGAACGGAGCGTTCCCGGGGAAAAGGGGCGATTCCAGGGAAAGGCGAGCGCGGCACGAGCCGGAGCAGGCCTGGGAGGGGGGAGAGGGAGAGAGAGAATTCCGGGGTGGGATCGGGAATTTTCCCAAAGGGAAGCGGGAATTCTCGGGTGGAATGGGGAATTTTGGGTGGAATCGGGAATTTTCTCGAATGGAATCGGGAATTCTGGGATGGAACGAGGATTTGCCAAATGGAATGGGGAATTTTCCCAGGTGGAATTGGGAATTCTGGGATGGAATCAGGAATTTTCTCGAATGGAATCAGGAATTTTCTCGAATGGAATCGGGAATTCTGGGATGGAATGAGGATTTGCCAAATGGAATCGGGAATTTTCCCAAATGGAATCGGAAATTCTGGGATGGAACGAGGATTTG
The DNA here is from genome assembly GCA_037837765.1 of Delichon dasypus. Lineage (NCBI taxonomy): Eukaryota > Metazoa > Chordata > Aves > Passeriformes > Hirundinidae > Delichon > Delichon dasypus. The sequence goes on along the minus strand of JBBAXF010000175.1, from coordinate 668 downwards.
CCAAATGGAATCGGGAATTTTCCCAAATGGAATCGGAAATTCTGGATGGAACGAGGATTTGCCAAATGGAATCGGGAATTTTTCCAAATGGAATCGGGAATTTTCCCAAATGGAATTGGGAATTTTCCGATGGAATTGGGAATTTTCCCAAAGGGAATGAGGAATTCCCGGGTGGAATGGGGAATTTTGGGGTGGAATGGGGAATTCTGGGATGGAATCAGGAATTTTCTCGAATGGAATCGGGAATTCTGGGACGGAATGAGGATTTGCCAAATGGAATTTGGAATTTTGGGATGGAATTGGGAATTTTCCCAAAGGGAATGAGGAATTCCCGGGTGGAATCGGGAATTCCCGGGTGGAATCGGGAATTCCCAAGTGGAATGAGGAATTCTGGGATGGAGTGAGGATTTGCCAAATGGAATCAGGAATTTTCCCAAATGGAATTGGGAGTTTTTGCCAGGCGGAATCTGGAATTTTCTCAAAGGGAATCAGGAATTTTCCCAAAGGGAATCAGGAATTCTGGGATGGAATCGGGAATTCCTGGGTGGAATTGGGAATTTTCTGGAATGGAATCGGGAATTCAGGGTGGAATCGGGAATTTTCCCAAAGGGAATCGGGAATTTTCTCAAATGGAATTGGGAATTCCAGGGTGGAATCAGGAATTTTCC
>JBBAXF010000174.1:0-64345 GCA_037837765.1 Delichon dasypus | reverse complement strand
CAACCCCAATCCGCAGGTTGACCGAACCATTCCCGGCATTCCCGATCCCCAGGCTGACCAAACCATTCCCGGCATTCCCAACCCCAATCCCCAGGCTGACCAAACCATTCCCGGCATTCCCGATTCCCAGGTTGACCAAACCATTCCCGGCATTCCCAACCCCGATCCCCCATCTGGCCGAACCATTCCCAGCATTCCCGATCCCCAGGTTGACCAAACCATTCCCAGCATTCCCAACCCCAATCCCCAGGTTGACCGAACCATTCCCAGCATTCCCGATCCCCACGTTGACCGAACCATTCCCGGCATTCCCAACCCCGATCCCCATTTGACCGAACCATTCCCGGCATTCCCAACCCCGATCCCCAGATTGACCGAACCATTCCCGGCATTCCCGATCCCCACGTTGACCAAACCATTCCCAGCATTCCCAATCCCCAGGTTGACTGAACCATTCCCGGCATTCCCAACCCAATCCCCAGGTTGACTGAACCATTCCCGGCATTCCCAACCCCAATCCCCATTTGACCGAACCATTCCCGGCATTCCCGATCCCCAGGTTGACCGAACCATTCCCAGCATTCCGAATCCAAATTCCCAGGTTGACCGAACCATTCCCGGCATTCCCAACCCCAATCCCCAGGTTGGCCGAACCATTCCCAGCATTCCCAACTCCAATCCCCATTTGACCAAACCATTCCCGGCATTCCCAACCCTGATCCCCCATCTGGCTGAACCATTCCCGGCATTCCCAATCCCCACGTTGACTGAACCATTCCCGGCATTCCCAACCCCGATCCCAGCATCTGGCCAAACCATTCTCAGCATTCCCAACCCCAATCCCCATCCGGCCAAAGCATTCCCGGCATTCCCAACCCTGATCCCCATTTGGCTGAACCATTCCCGGCATTCCCGATCCCCATTTGGCCGAACCATTCCCGGCATTCCCGATCCCCCATTTGGCCGAACCATTCCCGGCATTCCCATCCCTGATCGCCCATCCGGCCAAACCATTCCCGGCATTCCCGATCCCCATTTGACCAAACCATTCCCGGCATTCCCAACCCCGATCCCGCCCTTTTCCCCGCCTACCCGGATCTCCGTGGCCACCGTGCACTTGACCAGCTTGAAGTTCTTGCCCAGGTTGAAGCTGTTGCTGTAGAAGCAAACCTTGAGGATCCGCGTCTCCTCCTGATCCCGATCCCAATCCCGATCCCGATCCGGCGTCCCCATGGCCTCCAGCGTCCCGGAAAGGCTGCGGCAGGAATTGCTCCGGGATCGTCCCTGGGGCTCGGGAATCGCGCTCATCCTCAGGACGCCGGGGCGTTAGGAGCGGAGCATCCTTTCCCTGCGGGAAGGGCGGGAATGACGGTGGGGCGGGAAAAGGGGGGAAATGGGGAAAAGGGATAAATGGGAAAAACGGGGGAAAACGGGGGGAAATGGGGGAAAATTGGGGAAAAGGGATAAATGGGGAAAAATGGGGAAAAAATGGGGAAAAGGGGGGAAAAAATGGGGGAAAAATGGGGAAAAACGGGGAAAAACGGGGAAAAACGGGGGAAAATGGGGGAAAACGGGGAAAAACGGGGAGAAAGGGATAAATGGGGAAAAGGGGGGGAAATGGGGGAAAAATGGGGAAAAATGGGGGAAATGGGGGGAAACGGGGGAGAAAAGGGGAATGGGGGAGAATGGGAAAAATTGGGGGAGAATGGGGAAAAATGGGGAAAAATGGGGAAAAATGGGGGGAAATGGGGAAAACGGGGAAAAACGGGGGGGAAATGGGGGGAAATTGGGGAAAATGGAGGAAAACGGGGAAAAACGGGGGGGAAAGGGGGGGAAAGGGGGAAAAAGGGGGAAAAAGGAGGAAAATGGGGGAAATGGGGGAAAAAAGGGGGAAAAAAGGGGGAAAAAAGGGGGAAAAAAGGGGGAAAAAAGGGGGAAAAGGGGGAAAAGGGGGAAAAGGGGGAAAAGGGGGAAAAGGGGGGAAAATGGGAGGAAAAGGAGGAAAATTGGGGAAAAATGGGGGGAAAGGGGAAAAAATGGCGGGAAAGGGGGGAAATGGGGAAAAAGGGGGAAAAGGGGGAAAAAGGGGGAAAAAGGGGGGAAAAGGGGGGAAAGGGGGGGAAAATGGGGGGAAAAAAGGGGGGGAAAATGGGGGGAAAAAAGGGGGGAAAAAGGGGGGGGAATGGGGAAAAATGGGGAAAAATGGGGAAAATGGAGGAAAACAGGGGTAAACGGGGAAAACGGGGAAAATGGGGAAAATGGGGGAAACGGGGAAAAATGGGGGGAAGGGGAAAAAGGAGGAAAATGGGGGGAAAAGGGGAAAAATGGGGGGGAAAGGGGGAAAAAGGGGGAAAAAGGGGGGAAATGGGGGGAAATGGGGGGAAAATGGGGGAAAGGGGAAAAAATGGCGGGAAAGGGGGAAAATGGCGGGAAAGGGGGAAAATGGCGGGAAAGGGCGGGAAATGGGGAAAAAAGGGGGGGAAGGGGGAAAGGGGGAAAATGGGGAAAAATGGGGGGAAAATGGGGGGAAAAATGGGGGGAAAAAAGGGGGGGAATGGGGAAAAATGGGGAAAATGGAGGAAAACAGGGGAAAACGGGGAAAATGGGGAAAATGGGTGGAAAATGGGGGGAAACGGGGAAAACAGGGGGGAAAGGGGAAAAATGGGGGGGAAAGGGGGAAAAATGGGGGGGAAAGGGGGAAAAATGGGGGGGAAAGGGGGAAAAAAGGAGGAAAATGGAGGGAAAAGGGGAAAAATGGGGGGAAAAGGGGGAAAATTGGGGGAAATGGGGTGAAATGGGGTGAAATGGGGTGAAATGGAAACAATTGGGGGAGATGGGGGAAAATGGGGAAAAATGGGGGGTAAATGGGGAAAAATGGGGAAAATGGAGGAAAATGGGGAAAACGGGGGGAAAACGGGGAAAATGGGTGGAAAATGGGGGAAACCGGGAAAAATGGGGGGAAGGGGAAAAATGGGGGGAAAGGGGAAAAAAGGGGGGGAAAGGGGGAAAAAAGGAGGAAAATGGGGGGAAAAGGGGAAAAATGGGGGGGGAAGGGGGAAAAGGGGGAAAAGGGGGAAAAATGGGGGGAAATGGGGAAAAGGGGAAAAAATGGGGGAAATGGAGGAAAATTGGGGAAAAATGGGGGGAAATGGAGGAAAATTGGGGAAAAATGGGGGAAAGGGGGGGAAATGGGGGAAAGGGGGGGAAATGGGGAAAAAAGGGGGGGAAGGGGGAAAGGGGGAAAATGGGGGAAATGGGGGAAAATGGGGGAAAATGGGGGAGGGAAGGACAAAAAAGACAAATAGGACAAAAAGGGGGAAAAGGGGTTAAAAGGGAAAAAGGGGGGGAGGAAAAAACGGAAAAAAATTAAAAAAACAGGGAAAAGGGGAAAAAAGGGGGGAAAAAGGGGGGGGGGGGAAGGGGGGGAAAAAAAAGGAAGGGAAATGTGAAAAAGGGGGAAAGGTGGGAAAAGGGGATGTGACGATGGATGTCCCACCATGCCCAGAGTAATGCCCGTGTCCCTGTCACCTCCAGAGTGGCACCTCTGTGCCCCTGTCACCTCCAGACAGAGACCTCGGTCCCCAAAAGCTCCGCATCGGCCCCTCCGTGTCCCTGTCACCTCCAGAGTGACACCTCTGTGTCCCCAACCTCCTTAGGGACACCTCCATGTCCCTGTCACCTCCAGAGCTGTCTCCATGTCCCTGTCACCTCATTAGGGACATCTCAGTGTCCCTGTCACCACCAGAATGACACCTCCATGTCCCCGTCACCTCCAGTGTGACACCTCCGTGTCCCTGTCACCTCCACAGTGACCTCTCCATGTTTCTGTCACCTCCAAGGCATCATCTGTGTCCCTGTCACCTCCAGAGTGGCACCTCTGTGCCCCTGTCACCTCCTTAAGGACATCTCTGTGTCCCTGTCACCTCCAGAGTGGCACCTCTGTGCCCCTGTCACCTCCAGACAGAGACCTCTGTCCCCAACAGCTCCGCATCGGCCCCTCTGCATCCTTGTCACCTCCAGAGCCATCTCCGTGTCCCCAACACCTCCTGAGGGACACCTCCGTGTCCCTGTCACCTCCAGAGTGACATTGCCATGTCACTGTCACCTCCAGAGTGACACCTGTGTCATTGTCACCTCCAGAGTGACACCTGTGTCATTGTCACCTCCAGACAGAGACCTCTGTCCCCAACAGCTCCGCATCGGCCCCTCTGCATCCTTGTCACCTCCAGAGTCATCTCCGTGTCCCCAACACCTCCTTAGGGACATCTCTGTGTCCCTGTCACCTCCAGAGTGACATTGCCATGTCACTGTCACCTACAGAGTGACACCTGTGTCCCCAACACCTTCAGAGCAATGTCCTCCCTGTCCCTGTCACCTCCATGGCATCATCTCCGTGTCACTGTCACCTCCAGAGCTCTGTGTCCCTGTCACCTGCACAGCAAAACCTGCGTCCCCAGCATCTCCATAGTGACACCTCCGTGTCCCTGTCACCTCCAGAGTGACACCTCGGTCTTTGTCACCTCCAGACAGAGACCTCTGTCCCCAACAGCTCCGCATCGACCCCTCTGCGTCCTTGTCACCTTCACAACACCTCCGTATCTCTGTCACCTCCAGAGTGACACCTCCATGTCCGTGTCACCTCCAAACCAACACCTGTGTCCCCGTCACCTTGGGAGAAAAGCCTCTGTGTCCCTGTCACCTCCACAGTGACACCTGTGTCCCCAGCACTGTCAGAGCAAAGCCATCATCTGTGTCACTGTCACCTCCAAGGCACAACCTGCATCCTTGTCACCTTCAGAGCAATGTCCTCCGTGTCCCTGTCACCACCATGGCATCACCCTTGTTCCTGTCACCTCCACGGTGACACCTCTGTGTCCCTGTCACCTCCAGAGTGACACCTCTGTGTCCCTGTCACCTCCATGGCATCATCTCCGTGTCACTGTCACCTCCAGAGCTCTGTGTCCCTGTCACCTGCACAGCAAAACCTGTGTCCCCAACATCTCCATATGGACACCTCCGTGTCACTGTCACCTATAGTGTGACACCCATGTCATTGTCACCTCCACAGTGACATCTCTGTGTCCTTGTCACCTCCTTAAGGACATCTCCGTGCCCCTGTCACCTCCAGAGTGGCACCTCTGTGCCCCTGTCACCTCCAGACAGAGACCTCTGTCCCCAACAGCTCCGCATCGGCCCCTCTGCATCCTTGTCACCTCCAGAGTCATCTCCGTGTCCCCAACACCTCCTTAGGGACATCTCTGTGTCCCTGTCACCTCCACAGTGACATCCTCATGTTCCTGTCACCTACAGAGTGACACCTGTGTCCCCAACACCTTCAGAGCAATGTCCTCCATGTCCTTGTCACCTCCATGGCATCATCTCCGTGTCACTGTCACCTCCAGAGCTCTGTGTCCCTGTCACCTGCACAGCAAAACCTGCGTCCCCAGCATCTCCATAGTGACAGCTCTGTGTCACTGTCACCTCCAAACCACCACCTCTGTGTCACTGTCACCTCCAGAGTGACACCTCCATGTCCCTGTCACCTCCAAACCAACACCTGTGTCCCCGTCACCTTGGGAGAAAAGCCTCTGTGACCTTGTCACCTCCACAGTGACACCTGTGTCCCCAGCACCGTCAGAGCAAAGCCTCTGTGTCACTGTCACCTCCACGGCATCATCTGTGTCACTGTCACCTCCAGTGTGACACCTCTGTGTCACTGTCACCTCCATGGCATCATCTGTGTCCCTGGTCACCTCCAAAGCACAACCTGTGTCCTTGTCACCTTCAGGGCAATGTCCTCCATGTCCCTGTCACCTTCATGGCATCACCCTTGTTCCTGTCACCTCCACAGTGACATCTCTGTGTCCCTGTCACCTCCAGAGTGACACCTGTGTCATTGTCACCTCCAGAATGACACCTCCGTGTCCCTGTCACCTCCTTAAGGACATCTCCATGTCCTTGTCACCTCCAGAGTGACACCTGTGTCATTGTCACCTCCAGAATGACACCTCTGTGTCCCTGTCACCTCCACGGCATCGCCTGTGTCCCCAGCACCTCCAGTGTGACACCTCTGTGTCCCCGTCACCTCCAGTGTGACACCTCCGTGTCCCTGTCACCTCCACAGTGACCTCTCCATGTTTCTGTCACCTCCAAGGCATCATCTGTGTCCTTGTCACCTCCAGAGTGACACCTCCATGTCCCTGTCACCTCCATGGCATCATCTCCGTGTCACTGTCACCTCCAGAGCTCTGTGTCCCTGTCACCTGCACAGCAAAACCTGTGTCCCCAACATCTCCATAGTGACAGCTCCGTGTCACTGTCACCTCCAAACCAACTGCTCTGTGTCCTTGTCCCCTTCACAACACCTCTGTGTCCTTGTCACCTCCAAAACAACACCCCCGTGTTGCTGTCACCTCCAAACCACCACCTCCGTGTCCTTGTCACCTCCACAACACCCCCGTGTCGCTGTCACCTTCACAGTGGCACCTTTGTGTCCCTGTCACCTCCTCAGTGACATCTCCGCCTCGATTTAAACCAATTTTCTATTTCATTTTTAGACAGGGTTAAAAAAAAAAAAAAAAATCCCAAAATATCCCAAAATATCCCCAAAAATCCCAAACCCGCTTAAAAATAAAAAATATCCCTGCAGCCAAATGGGGAAACGGCTCCGACCCTCCCTTCCCCCCCAAAAAAACTCTGGATGAGGATCTGGGATCATCCAAAGGGATCCCATGGCTCCGACCCTCCCTTCCCCAAAAAACCTTTGGATGAGGATCTGGGATGATCCACAGGAATCCCACGACTCCAACCCTCACTTCCCAAAAAAAACCCCTGGATGAGGATCTGGGATGATCCAAAGGGATCCCATGGCTCCAACCCTCACTTCCCAAAAAAATCCCAAAAACCCTCTGGATGAGGATCTGGAATGATCCACAGGGATCCCACAGCTCCGACCCTCCCTTCCCAAAAAAATCCCCCAAAAACCCCTCTGGATGAGGATCTGGGATGATCCAAAGGATCCCAAACCCATTAAAAATATCCCTGGAAGCAAATGGAAAACGGCTCCGACCCTCCCTTCCCAAAAAACCTCTGGATAAGGATCTGGGATGATCCAAAGGATCCCAAACCATTAAAAATATCCCTGCAGCCAAATGGGGAAACGGCTCCGACCCTCCCTTCCCAAAAAAAACCCTGGATGAGGATCTGGAATGATCCACAGGGATCCCACGTCTCCGACCCTCCCTTCCCAAAAAAATCCCCAAAAACCCCTCTGGATGAGGATCTGGGATGATCCAAGGGATCCCAAACCCATTAAAAATATCCCTGCAGCCAAAGGGAAAACGGCTCCGACCCTCCCTTCCCAAAAAAACTCTGGATGAGGATCTGGGATGATCCAACGGATCCCGAACCTGCTTAAAAAAAATCCCTGGAAGCAAATGGGAAACGGGTCCGACCCTCCCTTCCCAAAAAAAACCCTGGATGAGGATCTGGGATGATCCACAGGGATCCCACGACTCCAACCCTCACTTCCCCAAAAAAAATCCCCAAAAAACCTCTGGATGAGGACTGGGATGATCCAAAGGGATCCCACAGCTCTGACCCTCCCTTCCCAAAAAAATCCCCAAAAAACCTCTGGATGAGGATCTGGGATGATCCAAAGGATCCCAAACCCACTAAAAAAAATCCCTGGAAGCAAATGGGAAACGGCTCCGACCCTCCCTTCCCAAAAAAACCTCTGGATGAGGATCTGGAATGATCCACAGGGATCCCACGGCTCGGACCCTCCCTTCCCAAAAAAACCCTGGATAAGGATCTGGGATGATCCAAAGGAATCCCACGTCTCCGACCCTCCCTTCCCCAAAAAAATCCCCAAAAACCCTCTGGATAAGGATCTGGGATGATCCAAAGGATCCCAAACCCACTAAAAAAAATCCCTGGAAGCAAATGGGAAACGGCTCCGACCCTCCCTTCCCAAAAAAACCTCTGGATAAGGATCTGGAATTATTCACAGGGATCCCACGTCTCTGACCCTCCCTTCCAAAAAAACCCTGGATGAGGATCTGGGATGATCCACAGGGATCCCACGACTCCAACCCTCACTTCCCAAAAAAAATCCCCAAAAAACCTCTGGATGAGGATCTGGGATGATCCAAAGGATCCCAAACCCATTAAAAATATCCCTGCAGCCAAAGGGAAAACGGCTCCGACCCTCCCTTCCCAAAAAAACTCTGGATGAGGACCTGGGATGATCCAAAGGGATCCCAAACCTGCTTAAAAAAATCCCTGGAAGCAAATGGGAAACGGCTCCAACCCTCCCTTCCCAAAAAAAACCCTGGATGAGGACCTGGGAATATTCACAGGGATCCCACGTCTCCGACCCTCCCTTCCCAAAAAAATCCCCAAAAAACCTCTGGATGAGGATCTGGGATGATCCAAAGGATCCCAAACCCACAAAAAAAAAATCCCTGGAAGCAAATGGGAAACGGCTCCGACCCTCCCTTCCAAAAAAACCTCTGGATGAGGATCTGGAATTATTCACAGGGATCCCACGACTCCAACCCTCCCTTCCCCCCAAAAATCCCCAAAAAACCTCTGGATGAGGATCTGGGAAGATCCAAGGGATCCCAAACCCGCTTAAAAAAAATCCCTGGAAGCAAATGGGAAACGGCTCCGACCCTCCTTTCCCAAAAAACCCCTGGATGAGGATCTGGGATGATCCAAAGGGATCCCACGACTCCAACCCTCACTTCCCAAAAAAATCCCCCCAAAAAACCTCTGGATGAGGATCTGGAATGATCCAAGGGATCCCAAACCCACTAAAAAAAAATCCCTGAAAGCAAAGGGAAACGGCTCCAACTCTCCCTTCCCAAAAAAACCCTGGATGAGGATCTGGGATGATCCAAAGGATCCCAAACCCACTAAAAAAATCCCTGGAAGCAAATGGGAAACGGCTCCGACCCTCCCTTCCCAAAAAAACCTCTGGATGAGGATCTGGAATTATTCACAAGGATCCCACATCTCCGACCCTCCCTTCCCCCCAAAAATCCCCAAAAAACCTCTGGATGAGGATCTGGGATGATCCAAAGGATCCCAAACCCATTAAAAATATCCCTGAAAACAAATGGGAAACAGCGCCGCCCCTCCCTTCCCAAAAAATCTCTGGATGAGGATCTGGGATGATCCAAAGGATCACAAACCCATTAAAAATATCCCTGCAGCCAAAGGGAAAACGGCTCCGACTCTCCCTTCCCAAAAAAACCCTGGATGAGGATCTGGAATGATCCACAGGGATCCCACAGCTCCGACCCTCCCTTCCCCAAAAAAATCCCCAAAAACCCTCTGGATGAGGATCTGGGATGATCCAAGGGATCCCAAACCTGCTTAAAAAAAATCCCTGGAAGCAAATGGGAAACGGCTCCGACCCTCCCTTCCCAAAAAAACTCTGGATGAGGATCTGGGATGATCCAAAGGGATCCCACGACTCCAACCCTCACTTCCCCAAAAAAAATCCCCAAAAAACCTCTGGATGAGGACTGGGATGATCCAAAGGGATCCCACAGCTCTGACCCTCCCTTCCCAAAAAAATCCCCAAAAAACCTCTGGATGAGGATCTGGGATGATCCAAAGGGATTCCGAACCCACTAAAAAAAATCCCTGGAAGCAAATGGGAAACGGCTCCGACCCTCCCTTCCCAAAAAAACCCTGGATGAGGATCTAAGGGATCCCATGGCTCCGACCCTCACTTCCCAAAAAAAACCCCTCTGGATGAGGATCTGGGATGATCCACAGGGATCCCACGACTCCAACCCTCCCTTCCCCAAAAAAATCCCAAAAAAACCTCCGGATGAGGATCTGGGATGATCCAAAGGATCCCAAACCCACTAAAAAAATCCCTGGAAGCAAATGGGAAACGGCTCCGACCCTCCCTTCCCAAAAAAACCCTGGATAAGGATCTGGGATGATCCAAAGGGATCCCATGTCTCTGACCCTCCCTTCCCAAAAAAATCCCCCAAAAAAACTCTGGATGAGGATCTGGGATGATCCAACGGATCCCAAACCCATTAAAAAAATCCCTGAAAACAAATGGGAAACGGCTCCGACCCTCCCTTCCCAAAAAACCCCTGGATGAGGATCTGGGATCATCCACAGGGATCCCAAACCCGGCCGTTCCCTAGGATTTTGGGAGAGCAGGGATCTTTCCAGCCCGGATTTTTCCAAGCCCGGGCGCGCTCGGTTGGCGCCAGGGCCCCCGGGGAGAGCAAAGGTGCGGCCGAGCCTCCGGAATGTGGAATTCCGCATCCGGCCGCTCCTGGATCCCAGCCCGGGAGTTAAAGATTAAACCCGCGGGAGCTTCCCGGGGGATCCGGAAAAGTTCCAGAGGAGGCCCCGGAGCTGCTCCCGGGAGGTTGGGAATGCGCAGCTGGAGCCGGGAAAAGGATCCCGGGAATGCTCGGAGCTGCTTCCCAACGCTCCAGGGGATCCAGGAGAGCTGAGATTTGGGATAAAGGATGGAGGGGCGGGAGGCAGGGAATGGAATTCCCAGTGGGATTTTGGGGAGATTGGGAAGGAATTCCCGGCCGGGCTGGAATTCCCAGAGAATCCCTGGATCCCCGGCAGTGTCCGAGGGTGGATTTGGATCCCCCTGGGATGGTGGGAAGTGTCCCTGGGATGGGATTGAAGGTCCCTGGATCCCATCCCAAACCATCCCGGGATTCTGGGATCCAGGACGCTCAGGATCCATCCCGAGGGGTTTTCATGGAATTCGGGGATGGAAAAGGGAAGGGAGACCCTTCCTGGAATGCTGAGATTCCTGAAATTCCTCGGCTCACCCCGGGATTTGTCGGGATCAGGACTGGGATGGGATTTAAAATCCTCTTCCCACCCCGAACCATTTTGGGATGTTGTAATTTTCCGGGTTTTGTTTTGTTTCACGTTTTTGGGGAGATTTGTTTGGTTTTTGGGGGGGGATTTTAAAAAATGTATTTATTTTAGTTTCATTTTGGGGGGTTTGGGGAATTTTTGGGTTTTTTTTTTATTTTTTAATTTTTGAGGTTTTTAAAATTCATTTTTAGTTTCATTTTGGTTTTTAAAATTTTTTTGAGGTTTTTTTGGATTTTTTTTTTGTTTGTTTTGGGGTGGGGATTTTTTTTTAAGTTTTTTTTTATTATTATTTTAAATTTTTTTTTATTGCAAGGGGATTCGATTTTTTTTTGTTTGTTTGTTTAATTCTGGGGGTTTTTGGAATTTTTGGGGGCTTTTCAAATTTTTTATTTATTTTTAAATTTTCTATTGTTTCATTTCTTTTTTTTATTTTTTGGTTTCTTATTTTTTTATTTTGGGGTTTTTTAGTTTCATTTTAGATTTTTTTTTTGTTTTGTTTCATTTTGGGGTTTTTTTTTGTTGTTTCATTTTGGTTTTTTTGTTGTTTCATTTTGGTTTTTTTTTAATTTTTTGGGTTTTTTTTCAAATTGGTGTGGGTTTTTTTGGGGGGGATTTTTTATTTTGGTTTTTTAAAATTTTTTTGTTTCATTTTGGGTTTTTTTGATTTTTTTGTTTGTTCATTTTTTGTATTTTTAAATTTTTGTTTGTTTCATTTTGGTTTTTTTTTTGATTTTTGGGTGTTTTTAAAAATTTTTGTTTTGTTTTTTTCATTAAGGTTTTTTTTTTTTAATTTATTTTTTATTTTTGATTTTGGGGGGAATTTTTTTTTTTTCTTTAAATATTTTTTCAGTTCCATTTCGTGTTTTTTGGGGATTTTTTTTCCGTTCTTTCCCCTCTCCGGTTACGGCTGGATTTTAGGGAATCTCGGATGAAAAAATTCCATTTTAGGGATTTTTGGGGTCACCAGCCCCGGGTGGATGGGAACGATCCCAAATCCATCCCGAGAAAAGGGATGGGAGCAGCCACAGTTGGATTTTAGGGAATCTAGGATGGAAAAATCCCATTTTAGGGTTTTTGGGGTCACCAGCGCCGGGTGGATGGGAACGATCCCAAATCCATCCCGGGAAAAGGGATGGGAGCGGTCACAGCTGGATTTTAGGGAATGTGGGATTAAAAAATTCCATTTTAGGGTTTTTGGGGTCACCACCTCTGGCTGGGCGGGAATGATCCCAAATCCATCCCTGTTCCCAGTGATGGAAGCGGCCACTGCTGGATTTTAGGGAATTTGGGATGAAAAAATTCCATTTTAGGGTTTTTGGGGTCACCACCTCCAGGTGGATGGGGATGATCCCAAATCCATCCCGGGAAAAGGGATGGGAGTGGTCACGGCTGGATTTTAGGGAATCTTGGATGAAAAAAATTCCATATTAGGGTTTTTGGGGTCACCACCTCTGGCTGGGCGGGAACGATCCCAAATCCATCCCTGTTCCCAGGGATGGAAGCGGCCACAGTTGGATTTTAGGGAATCTTGGATTAAAAAATTCCATTTTAGGGATTTTTGGGGCCATCATCTCCAGGTGGATGGGAACGATCCCAAATCCAACCCCAGGAAAAGGGATGGGAGTGGTCACGGTTGGATTTTAGGGAATCTTGGATTAAAAAATTCCATTTTAGGGATTTTTGGGGCCATCATCTCCAGGTGGATGGGAACGATCCCAAATCCAACCCCAGGAACAGGAATGGAAGCGGCCACAGTTGGATTTTAGGGAATCTTGGATGAAAAAATTCCATTTTTGGGGTTTTGGGGTCACCAGCCCCAGGTGGATGGGAACGATCCCAAATCCATCCCGGGAAAAGGGATGGGAGTGGTCACGGTTGGATTTTAGGGAATTTGGGACGAAAAAATTCCATTTTTGGAGTTTTGGGGTCACCAGCCCCGGGTGGATGGGGATGATCCCAAATCCATTCCTGGGAACAGATCCAACCCTGGAAAAGGGATGGGAGTGGTCACGGCTGGATTTTAGGGAATCTAGGATGAAAAAATTTCCATTTTAGGGGTTTTGGGGTCACCAGGCCCAGTTGGGTGGGAACGATCCCAAATCCAACCCCAGGAACAGGAACTGGAGCGGCCACGGCTGGATTTTAGGGAATCTTGGATAAAAAAATTCTATTTTAGGGTTTTTGGGGTCACCAGCTCCAGGTGGATGGGAACGATCCCAAATCCATCCCTGGAAAAGGGATGGGAGCAGCCACAGTTGGATTTCAGGGAATCTGGGTTGAAAAAATTCCATTTTTGGAGTTTTGGGGTCACCAGCGCCGGGTGGATGGGAACGATCCCAAATCCATCCCTGGAAAAGGGATGGGAGTGATCACGGCTGGATTTTAGGGAACCTTGGATTAAAAAATTCCATTTTTGGGGTCACCAGCCCCGGGTGGATGGGACAATCCCAAATCCATCCCCGGGAACAGGGATCGGAGCGGCCACTGCTGTTTTTTAGGAATGCGGGACGAAAAAATCCCATTTTAGATTTTTTTGGGATTCCCCCCCCGCTTTTCCCAGATTTCTCCCTCCAGCCCCATTCCCACCGGGACGAAGATGTCCCCATCCTACGGAACATCCAAAAGGAAAATCAAAAATCCCAAAGGAGAATCCTCCCGGACACCAAAGCGACACCGAAAAGCGACACTCCCGTCCTTCCCATCCCCATTCTCCCGCTTTTCCCACCGGGAAAATCGCGACTGTCGCGACTGTCGCCACCCCGGAGCCCTCTGTCGCGACTGTCGCCACCCCCGCGCCTGGGGACGCTGTCCCCAAGCTCCCCGTGACGCGGAGGAAACGAAACCGAGCCCGGCGCACCCACCGACGTCACCTCGCTGTCCCCTGCTGTCACCTCCCCCCCTCTGCGGGGCCACCCTCCCGCGTGGGGTGACACCGGGAATGTCCCCACGGGTGACACCGGGAATGTCCCCAAGGGACCCGGGGCCACCTCCCGCGTGGGGTGACACCGGGAATGTCCCCAAGGGACCCCGAGCCACCTCCCGTGGGTGACACCGGATTGTCCCCCCTCCCTCCGGGGCCACCTCCCACGGGTGACACCGGGAATGTCCCCGCTCTCCGGTGCCACCTCCCGTGGGTGACACCGGGAATGTCCCCACGGGTGACACCGGGAATGTCCCCACGGGGCCCGGGGCCACCTCCCGTGGGTGACACCGGGATTGTCCCCACGGGTGACACTGGGATTGTCCCCCCCTCTCTGGTGCCACCTCCCATGGGTGACACCGGGATTGTCCCCACGGGGCCCGGGGCCACCTCCCGTGGGTGACACCGGGATTGTCCCCACGGGTGACACCGGGAATGTCCCCAAGGGACCCGGTGCCACCTCCCGGCGGGTGACACCGGGAATGGCCCCCACGGGTGACACTGGGATTGTCCCCACGGGTGACACCGGGAATGTCCCCCCTCTCCGGTGCCACCTCCCGCGGGTGACACCGGCAATGTCCCCACGGGACCCGGGGCCACCTCCCACGGGTGACACCGGGAATGTCCCCGCTCTCTCCGGAGCCACCTCCCTTGGGTGACACCGGGAATGTCCCCATGGGTGACACCGGGAATGTCCCCACGGGACCCGGTGCCACCTCCCGTGGGTGACACCGGGAATGTCCCCACGGGTGACACTGGAAATGTCCCCACGGGTGACCACCGGGGCCACCTCCCGCGGGTGACACCGGGAATGTCCCCACGGGTGACACCGGGAATGTCCCCCAAGGGACCCGGTGCCACTTCCAGCGGGTGACACCGGGAATGTCCCCCCCCTCTCCGGTGCCACCTCCAGCGGGTGACACCGGGAATGTCCCCACGGAACTCGTGCCACATCCGGCGGGTGACACCGGGAATGTCCCCCAAGGGGACCCGGTGCCACCTCCCGCGGGTGACACCGGGAATGTCCCCAAGGGACCCGGTGCCACCTCCCCCGTGGGTGACACCGGGATTGTCCCCAAGGGACCCGGGGCCACCTCCCGCAGGTGACACAGGGAATGTCCCCACGGGTGACACTGGGATTGTCCCCCCCTCTCTGGTGCCACCTCCCGTGGGTGTCACCGGCAATGTCCCCACGGGGCCCGGGGCCACCTCCCGCGGGTGACACCGGGAATGTCCCCACGGGTGACACCGGGAATGTCCCCACGGGTGACACCGGGAATGACCCCACGGGTGACACCGGGATTGTCCCCCCGCTCCCTGGTGCCACCTCCGGCGGGTGACACCGCCACTGTCCCCCCCGCTCCCCGGTGCCACCTCCCGCCACCAGGAAGTCGCCCCGGGTGTCACCCGCCCCGTTCGCTCGCTGTCGCCTCCTCCAGCCGCGGGCGGCGACACTCGGCGACATTCGGCGGCGACACTTTGTGACACCCTCCTCCCCCTCCCCCTCCCCTCCCCCGCGCCCCGGTTCCGGCCCCGGGATCCCCTCGGGAATTCCCCGGGATGGGATTTTCCCGGGATGGGATTTTCCCGGGATCCGCCCCTCCCGCCAGGTGAGGGGCTGGAACCGCCGGGCGTTCCCGGGATGCGGGCGGGCACTTACCGAGCGGCGGCCCCGCTGGCCCGAGCGGCGGCCCTGGTGGCCCCGTGTGTCGCCCGGGGTGGCCCTGGTGGCCCCGGTGTCGCCGAGCGGTGGCCCTGGTGGCCCCGGTGTCGCCGGTGTCCTCTCGGGGTGGCCCTGGTGGCCCCGCTGTCCCCGAGCGGCGGCCCCGGTGTCGCCGAGGGGTGGCCCTGTGGCCCCGGTGGCCCCTCGGGATGGCCCCGGTGTCCCCTCGGGGCGGCCCTGGTGGCCCCGCTGTCCCCGAGCGGTGGCCCCGGTGTCGCCCGGGGTGGCCCTGGTGGCCCCGGTGTCCCCTCGGATGGTCCCGGGGTGGCCCCGGTGTCGCCGCTGTCCTCTCGGGATGGCCCCGGTGTCACCCTGGTGGCCCCCGGGGTGGCCCCGGTGTCCTCGGTGTCGCCGCTGTCCTCTCAGATGGTCCCGGGATGGCCCCGCTGTCCTCTCGGGGCGGCCCTGGTGGCCCTCGGGGGTGGCCCCGGTGTCGCCGCTGTCCCCTCGGGGTGGCCCCGCTGTCCTCTCGGGGCGGCCCTGGTGGCCCCGGTGTCGCCTCGGGGTGGCCCTGGTGGCCCCGAGCGGTGGCCCCGGTGTCCCCTCGGATGGTTCCGGGGTGGCCCCGCTGTCCCCTCGGATGGCCCCGGGTGTCGCCGGTGTCGCCCCGGTGGCCCCCGAGGTGTCGCCGCTGTCGCCCCGGTGTCGCCGCTGTCGCCGCTGTCGCCGCTGTCCCCGCGCCCAGCGCGCGCTGCCGGCGCTTCCTGCTGTGACTGGCACAGGGTGCGCAGAGGGACCCGGCACAGCGACACCGGAACCGGCACCGGGACCGGAACCGGGACCAGCGGCACCGGAACCGGCACCGGGACCGGCACCGGGACCCGGCACAGCGACACCGGAACCGGCACCGGGACCCGGCACCGGGACCAGGGACACCGGGACCCGGCACAGTGACACCGGGACCGGCACCGGGACCCGGCACAGCGACACCGGAACCGGCACCGGGACCGGAACCGGCACCGGGACCCGGCACAGCGACACCGGAACCGGCCACCGGCACCGGCACCGGCACCGGGACCCGGCACAGCGACACCCGGAACCGGCACCGGGACCGGGGACCTGGCACAGCGACACCGGAACCGGGACCGGCACCGGCACCGGGACCCGGCACAGCGACACCGGAACCGGCACCGGCACCGGCACCGGACCCGGCACCGGGACCAGGGACACCGGAACCGGCACCGGCACCGGGACCCGGCACAGCGACACCGGAACCGGCACCGGGACCCGGCACCGGGACCCGGCACAGCGACACCGGAACCGGCACCGGGACCGGCACCGGGACCCGGCACAGCGACACCGGAACCGGCACCGGGACCGGGACCAGCGGCACCGGGACCAGCGGCACCGGGACCAGGGACAGGCAGCGGGCACCGGGGACAGGCACAGCGACACCGGAACCAGCACTGGGACCGGGGGCACCGGAACCGGCACCGGGACCAGGGACAGGCAGCAACACCGGAACCGGCACCGGGACCGGGACCAGCAACACCGGGACCAGCACCGAGACCAGGGACACTGGGACCGGGACCAGAGACACCGGGACCAGGCAGCGACACCAGAACCGGCACCGGGACCAGGGACACCGGAACCAGCACCGGGACCAGGGACACCGGAACCAGAGACCCAAGAGAGGAACCGGCACCGGGACCAGAGACAGGCAGCGACACCGGGACTGGGACCGGCACCTGGCAACAGAACCGGGACAGGGACCAGCAGCAACACCGGGACCGGCACCAGCGACACCGGCACCAGGACCAGGGACAGGCAGTGACACCGGAACTGGCACCGGGACCAGAGACCCGAGAGAGGGACCGGGACAGGGACCGGCACCCGGCAACAGAACCGGGACAGGGACTGGCAGCAACACCGGGACCGGCACCAGCGACACCGGCACCAGGACCAGGGACACTGGAACCGGCACCGGGACCAGCGACCCGAGAGAGGAACCGGCACCGGGACCAGCGACACCGGCACCAGGACCAGGGACACCAGAACTGGCACCGGGACCAGCGACCTGAGAGAGGAACCGGCACCGGGACCAGCGACACTGGCACCGGGACCAGGGACAGGCAGCGACACCGGAACCGGCACCGGGACCAGAGACCCGAGAGAGGGACCGGGACAGGGGACGGGGACTGGCACCCGGCAACAGAACCGGGACCAGAGACCCGAGAGAGGAACCGGCACCGGGACCAGAGACACCGGCACCAGGACCAGGGACAGGCAGCGACACCGGAACCGGCACCGGGACCAGAGACCCGAGAGAGGAACCAGAACCGGGACCAGAGACCCGAGAGAGGAACCAGGACCGGGACCAGAGACACCAGAACCGGGACCAGGGACAGGCAGCGACACCGGAACTGGCACCGGGACCCAAAAGAGGAACCGGCACCAGAACCGGCACCGGGACAAGGACCCGAGAAAGGAACCGGCACCAGCGGCGACACCAAGACCGGCACCGGGACCAGGGACCCGAAAGAGGAACCGGAACCAGCACCGGGACAGGGACCAGGAACCGGCACCCGAAAGAGGAACCGGCGTCGGGACAGGGACCCGAAAGAGGAACCGGAACCGGAACCAGCACCTGAGAGAGGAACCGAGACCGGAACCGGGGCCCGAGGGAGAAACTGGCACCGGAACCGGCACCGGGACCCTGCACCCGATAGAGGAACCGGTACCAGGACCGGAACCGGGGCCCGAGAGAGAAACTGGCACCGGAACCGGCACCAGGACCCAATAGAGGAGCTGGCACCAGAACCGGCACCGGGACCGGCACCCGACAGAGGAACCGGTACCAGAACCGGCACCGGGACCTGAGAGAGAAACCGGTACCAGAACCGGCACCAGGACCTGAGAGAGGAACCGGTACCAGAACCGGCACCGGGACCCGAGAGAGGAACCGGTACCAGAACCGGCACCGGGACCCTGCACCCGAGAGAGGAACCGGTACCAGAACCGGCACCGGGACCTGAGAGAGGAACCGGTACCAGAACTGGCACCGGGACCCGAGAGAGGAACCGGTACCAGAACCGGCACCGGGACCCGAGAGAGGAACCGGTACCAGAACCGGCACCGGGACCTGAGAGAGAAACCGGTACCAGAACCGGCACCAGGACCTGAGAGAGAAACCGGTACCAGAACCGGCACCGGGACCCGAGAGAGGAACCGGTACCAGAACCGGCACCGGGACCCTGCACCCGAGAGAGGAACCGGTACCAGAACCGGCACCGGGACCTGAGAGAGGAACCGGTACCAGAACCGGCACCGGGACCCGAGAGAGGAACCGGGACCAGAACCGGCACCGGGACCTGAGAGAGGAACCGGGACCAGAACCGGCACTGGGACCTGAGAGAGGAACCGGGACCAGAACCGGCACTGGGACCTGAGAGAGGAACCGGTACCGGAACCGGCACCGGGACCCGAGAGAGGAACCGGGACCAGAACCGGCACCGGGACCCGAGAGAGGAGCCGGGACCAGAACCGGCACCCGAGAGAGGAACCAGTACCAGAACCGGCACCGGGACCAGAGAGAGGAACTGGTACCAGAACCGGCACCGGGACCAGAGAGAGGAACCGGTACCAGAACCGGCACCGGGACCAGAATCGGCACCAGGACCCGATAGAAGAACCGGTACCAGAACCGGCACCGGGACCTGAGAGAGGAACCGGTACCAGAACCGGCACCGGGACCCGAGAGAGGAACCGGTACCAGAACCGGCACCGGGACCCTGCACCCGAGAGAGGAACCGGTACCAGAACCGGCACCGGGACCTGAGAGAGGAACCGGTACCAGAACCGGCACCGGGACCCGAGAGAGGAACCGGGACCAGAACCGGCACCGGGACCTGAGAGAGGAACCGGGACCAGAACCGGCACTGGGACCTGAGAGAGGAACCGGTACCGGAACCGGCACCGGGACCCGAGAGAGGAACCGGGACCAGAACCGGCACCGGGACCCGAGAGAGGAGCCGGGACCAGAACCGGCACCCGAGAGAGGAACCAGTACCAGAACCGGCACCGGGACCAGAGAGAGGAACTGGTACCAGAACCGGCACCGGGACCAGAGAGAGGAACCGGTACCAGAACCGGCACCGGGACCAGAATCGGCACCAGGACTCGATAGAAGAACCGGTACCAGAACCGGCACCGGGACCCGAGAGAGGAACCGGTACCAGAACCGGCACCGGGACCCGAGAGAGAAACCGGTACCAGAACCGGCACCGGGACCCGAGAGAGGAACCGGTACCAGACAGTGGAACCAGCAACAGCACCCGGGACTTGGCAGCAGCACCGGAACCGACACCGCGACCCAGCACCCAGAACCGGCACCAGGACCCAGCACGGGGACCGACACCCAGCACCCAATAACGGCACCAGAACCGGAACCGACACCCAGAACCCAACAGTCAGCACCCAGCACCGGTACCAGAACTGGAACCAGCACCCAACAATGGCACCGGGACCGGGACCCAGAACCGGTACCAGCACCCAGCACCCGGATCTGGCACCGTGTCCCAAACACTGGGACCAGAACCGGTACCGGCACCCAAAAATGGCACCGGGACCAGAACCGGGACTGAGACCCAGCACTCGACACCCAAAAAAGGAACCAGAACCAGGACCGGGACCCAGAACCAAACACTGGGATTGGGATCAGAACCGGGACCCAGAATCCAGACCCAGCACCCGGCCCCGGGATCGGGATCAGAACCAGGACCAGGATCAGAACCGGGAGCAGGACCCAACCCTGGGATTGGGACCAGAACCAGGACCAGGACCCAACACCGGGAGCAGGACCCAACACTGGGACTGGGACCAGAACCAGGACCCAGCACCCAACACCAGGATCAGAACCAGAACCAGGACCCAGAACCCAACACCAGGATCAGGACCAGAACCAGAACCGGGACCCAACACCGGGATCAGAACCAGGACCAGCACCAGGACCCAACATTGGGACTGGGACCAGAACCAGGACCCAGCACCCAACACTGGGATCGGGATCAGAACCGGGATCAGAACTTGGACCCAGCACCCAACACCAGGATCAGAACCAGGACCAGCACCAGGACCCAACACCGGGATCAGGATCAGAACCAGGACCCAACACTGGGACCAGGATCAGAACCGGGACCAGGACCCAACACCAGGATCAGGACCAGAACCGGGATCAGAACCAGGACCCAGCACCAGGATCAGGATCAGAACCAGGACCCAACACTGGGATCGGGATCAGAACTGGGACCAGGACCCAACACCGGGATCAGGACCAGAACCGGGATCAGAACTTGGACCCAGCACCCAACACCAGGATCAGGACCAGAACCGGGATCAGAACTTGGACCCAGCACCCAACACCAGGATCAGGACCAGAACCAGGACCCAGAATCCAGACCCAGCGCCCAGCCCTGGGATCAGGACCAGAACCGGGATCAGAACCAGGACCCAACACCAGGATCAGAATCAGAACCGGGATCAGAACCAGGACCCAGCACCAGGATCAGAACCAGGGCCAGGATCCAACATTGGGATTGGGACCAGAACCAGGACCCAGAACCGAACACTGGGATCGGGATCAGAACCGGGACCAGGACCCAACACTGGGATTGGGATCAGAACCAGGACCCAGCACCCAACACCAGGATCAGGATCAGAACCGGGACCCAACACCGGGATCAGGATCAGAACCGGGATCAGAACCAGGACCCAGCATCCAACACCAGGATCAGGATCAGAACCAGGACCCAACACTGGGATCGGGATCAGAACCGGGACCAGGACCCAACACCAGGATCAGGATCAGAACCGGGATCAGAACCAGGACCCAGCACCCAACACCAGGATCAGGATCAGAACCAGGACCCAATATTGGGATTGGGATCAGAACCAGGACCCAGAACCGAACACTGAGATCAGGATCAGGACCCAACACTGGGATTGGGATCAGAACCGGGACCAGAACCCAACACTGGGATCGGGATCAGAACCAGGACCCAGAACCCAACACCAGGATCAGAACCAGGACCCAACATTGGGATCAGGATCAGAACCGGGACCAGAACCGGGACCCAGCACCGTCCTGGCTGCTCCCGGTGCCGCTGGAATTCCCGTTCCCCTCCAAAACCCCAAATCCCAAAACCGCCTCTGCCGGGTGGGAATTCCGCAGGAATTTTGGGAATGGGAACAGGGTGGGGGGGGGGGCAGAGGTGACCCGGGACCCACCCATGGGAATGGGATGAGGGAATTCCGCAGGAATTTTGGGAATGGGGGGCAGAGGTGACCCGGGACTCACCCGTGGGAATGGGATGAGGGAATTCCGCAGGAATTTTGGGAATGGGGGGCAGAGGTGACCCGGGACCCACCCGTGGGAATGGGATGAGGGAATTCCGCAGGAATTTTGGGAATGGGAATGGGGTGGGGGGGGGGCAGAGGTGACCCAGGACTCACCTGTGGGAACGGGATGAGGGAATTCTGCAGGAATTTTGGGAATGGGAATGGGGTAGGGGGGCATAGGTGACCCGGGACCCACCTGTGGGAATGGGATGAGGGAATTCCGCAGGAATTTTGGGAATGGGGGGCAGAGGTGACCCGGGACCCACCTGTGGGAAGGGAATGCGGGAATTCCGCAGGAATTTTGGGAATGGGAATGGGGTAGGAGGGGCAGAGGTGACGCAGGACTCACCTGGGAGAATGGGATGAGGGAATTCCACAGGAATTTTGGGAATGGGAAAGGTGGGGGGGGGCAGAGGTGACGCAGGACTCACCTGTGGGAATGGGATGAGGGAATTCCACAGGAATTTTGGGAATGGGAAAGGTGGGGGGGGGCAGAGGTGACGCAGGACTCACCTGGGAGAATGGGATGAGGGAATTCCGCAGGAATTTTGGGAATGGGGGGCAGCGACGAGCTGGGACTCACCCCGGCCTCCAGACCCTCATTCCTGCATCCCAACCGGAGCCATCCAGGGAAAACCAAATCCCGGGAGCAGGGAGCCGATCCCGGGCTGAGTCACCATTCCCGGGAAGCGCAGCTCCGCTTCCCAATCCTGATCCAGGCAGGTGTTCCGGTGACTCATGGGATCGTCGCTCCGTTTCCCAGGGAACGGCTCCCACTCCGTTCCCTCCCGAACCAGAGAATTCCCACTGGAGAAAACCGGGAACGGGGATGGAAACTCTCCATCCAGAGGGATCCGACTGCCCGGGCTGCGCTGGGAATCCCGGGAAGGGTTTGGGTGGGAAAAGAGCCCGAAAATCCCATCCGGACCCCGACACCATCCCGGGGTTCTCCAGCCTTTCCTTGGATGCTCCCAGGGATTCTTTGGGAATTCCGGCCCGGCTGGGAATTCCTTCCCAATCTCTCCAAAATCCCACTGGGAATTCCATTCCCTGCCTCCCGCCCCTCCAGCCCTTTATCCCAAATCCCAGCTCTCCTGGAAAACTCTGGAAAAGGCTCCCAGGATTCCCGGGATCCTTCTGGAATCCAGCTGCACATTCCCAGCTCTCCCAGCCCTGGCATTGGATCCAGCCCCATCCCGACTCCTCTCCGGGAAGGAATTTTGGGAATTCCCTGGGAATCTCAGCACTCCAGGAAGGGTCTCCCTTCCCTTTTCCATCCCCGAATTCCATGAAAACCCCTTGGGATGGATCCTGAGAGTCCTGGATCCCAGAATCCCGGGATGGTTTGGGATGGGATCCAGGGACCTTCAATCCCATCCCAGGGACACTTCCCACCATCCCAGGGGGATCCAAATCCACCCTCGGACACTGCCGGGGATCCAGGGATTCTCCGGGAATTCCAGCCCAGCCGGGAATTCCTTCCCAAGATCCCCAAAATCCCACTGGGAATTCCATTCCCTGCCTCCCGCCCCTCCAGCCCTTTATCCCAAATCCCAGCTCTCCTGGAAAACTCTGGAAAAGGCTCCCAGGATTCCCGGGATCCTTCCCTCATCCAGCTGCACATTCCCAGCTCTGGGATTGGATCCAGCCCCATCCCGACTCCTCTCCGGGAAGGAATTTTGGGAATTCCGGGAATGTCAGCACTCCAGGAAGGGTCTCCCTTCCCTTTCCCATCCCCGAATTCCATGAAAACCCCTCGGGATGGATCCTGAGAGTCCTGGATCCCAGAATCCCGGGATGGTTTGGGATGGGATCCAGGGACCTTCAATCCCATCCCAGGGACACTTCCCAGCATCCCAGGGGGATCCAAATCCACCCTCGGACACTGCCGGGGATCCAGGGATTCTCTGGGAATTCCAGCCCAGCCGGGAATTCCTTCCCAAGATCCCAAAATCCCGCTCCTCTGGCCGTGGGAGCCGTTCCCTGTCCTGGCATTCCAGCCGTTTTTCCCAAATCCCTCTCCAGCTCTCCTGGATTGGACCCAGCCCCATCCTGACTCCTCTCTGGGAAGGAATTCTGGGAATTCCCTGGGAATCTCAGCACTCCAGGAAGGGTCTCCCTTCCCTTTTCCATCCCCGAATTCCACGAAAACCCCTCGGGATGGATCCTGAGCGTCCTGGATCCCAGAATCCCGGGATGGTTTGGGATGGGATCCAGGGACCTTCAATCCCATCCCAGGGACACTTCCCAGCATCCCAGGGGGATCCAAATCCACCCTCGGACACTGCCGGGGATCCAGGGATTCTCTGGGAATTCCACCTGCTCCTCATCTCCTCTGCTTCCCATTTTCCCTGCACACCGTCTCCCTTGTTTCCCGTCTCCTCCAGCTCCCCACTTTTCCATCCATCCCATTTTCCCTGTTCCCATTCCCACCTCCATCCCGTTTTTCCCAGTTTCCCACCTCCCCCTGCATCCCATCTCTCCTCGCTTCCCGTTCCCGCCTGCATCCCGCTTTCCTGTGCCCCCCATCTCCTCTTTTATCCCATTATTCCCTGTTTTCCCATTTTCCCTGCTTCCCAGCTCCACCTGCATCCCATTATTCCCTGTTTCCTGTCTCACCTGCATCCCGTTTTCCTTGTATCCCGTTTTCCCTTTATCCCATCTCCTCTTTCATCCCATTTTCCCACGTTTCCCATCTCTCCCCGCCTCCCATTCCCACCTCTATCCCATTTTCCCTGCATCCCATCTCCCGTCTTTCCAGTTTTCCCTGCAGCCCGTCTCTCCGGTATCCCGATTTCCCACACTTCCCAGATTCCCTGCATCCCGTCTCTATCGTGTCCCATTTTCCCTGTTCCCCATCTCTCCCTGCATCTCATTCCCACCTGGATCCCATTTCCCAGCTCCTCCTGCATCCAATTGTCCCTTCATCCCCTTTTCCCTGTTTCCCGTCTCACTTGCATCCCATTTTCCCTGCTTCCCATCTCCTCTTTCATCCCAGTTTCCCATCTCTCCCTGTCTCCCATTCCCACCTGTATCCCATTTTCCCAGTTTCCCATCCCACTTGCATCCCATTTTCCCTGTATCCCACTTCCACCTGTATCCCATTTTCCCTGCATCTCCATCTCCTTCTGCTTCCCCCTTTCCCATTTTCCCATTTTCCCCTGCATCCCATTTTCCCAGTTTTCCACCTCCCCCTGCATCCCATTTTCCCTGCATCCCATCTCCTCTTTCATCCCAGTTTCCCATCTCCCTTGTATCCCGTTTTCCCAGTTTCCCACTTCCACCTGCATCCCATTTTCCCTGTATCCCATCTCCTTTTTCATCCCATTTTCCCAGGTTCCCATCTTCCACTGCATCCCATTTTCCCATCTCACTTGCATCCCATTTTCCTTGTATCCCATTCCCACCTGTATCCCATTTTCCTTGTATCCCATTTTCCCTGCTTCCCACCTCCTCCTGCTTCCCCCTTTCCCATTTTTCCCTGGATCCCATCTCCTCCTGCATCCCATTTTCCCTGTTTCCCACTTCCACCTGTATCCCGTTTTCCTTGCATCCCATTTTCCTTGTATCCCATTCCCACCTGTATCCCATTTTCTCTGCTCCCCACGTCCTCCTGCTTCCCATTTTTCCCTGTATCCCATCTCCTCCAGCTCCCCACTTTTCCCTGCATCCCATTTTCCCTGAATCCCATCTCTCCCTGCCTCCCATTCCCACCTGTATCCCATTTTCCCAGTTTCCCATTTTCCCATCCCACTTTCATCCCATTTTCCCCGTTTCCCACTTCCACCTGTATCCCATTTTCCTTGTATCCCATTTTTCCCTGTATCCCATCTCCTCCTGCTTCCCCCTTTCCCATTTTCCCATTTTTCCCTGGATCCCATCTCCTCCTGCATCCCATTTTCCCTGTTTCCCACTTCCACCCCTATCCCATTCCCACCTGTATCCCATTTTCCCTGCTTCCCACCTCCTCCTGCTTCCCCCTTTCCCATTTTCCCCTGGATCCCATCTCCTCCTGCATCCCATTTTCCCCTGCATCCCACTTTCCCAGTTTCCCATTTTCCCCCGGATCCCATTTTCCCAGTTTCCCACCTCCCCATCTCCTCTTCCATCCCATTTTCCCTGCTTCCCGGTTTTCCCTGCTTCCCGGTTTTCCCTCCTTTCCCCACATCCCCCCCGCTGCATCCTGACCACTCACGGAGCCTCTTCCCGGGAATCCGACCTTTTCCCGGGAATCCGACCTTTTCCCGGGAATCCGCCTCCCGCCGGGAGCGCTGCCGGAATCCCACGCGCGGCCGGAGGCTGGGAATGACTCAGGATCAGGGAGAACGGGGAAAGAACTCCGCGTTCCCGAGGGAACAGGGAATCTGGGAATGATGGGAATATCTGGGAATGCCTGATCCTGCCCGAAGGAAAGATGGGAACGGGTCCTGGAATTCCGGGATAACTTCCCAGAGGTTTCGGGGATCCTCAGTCCCGCTTGTTGTTGTTGTTTTGGCTGTCGGGAATGTGATTCCTGATCCGTAAAAAAAACTCGGGAATTCCGGCTGGCTGATCCCAGCCTCCTCGTTCCCGGCCCTGCAGCCCGATCCCGGGAATTCCATGGGATCCCAGGAATTCCGTGGGATCCGGGGGAGGAGGGGTCACTGCATCCTCCCCACGGGGAAAATTCCCAGATATCCTTCATTCCCATCATTCCCACATTCCCAGATATCCTTCATTCCCATATTCCCATCATTCCCAGATATCCTTCATTCCCATGTATCCGTTATTCCCACATTCCCATCATTCCCAGATATCCTTCATTCCCATGTATCCCACATTCCCACATTCCCTTTTTTTTTTGTCCAAAATCCCTTTTTTTTTTTTTCCAAATCCGAAACCCCGTTCCCGTTTTTTTGCCTCGGGGAATTTTTCCCAGCACATTCCTGCTTGGAATAATCCGCAATCAAACCACTCCCGACATCGACATTCCCGCTTTTCCAGCCTCGATTCCCCAGCTGGAAAATCTTGGATTTCACCCCTGGATAACCCCGGAGCCCCCAAGGCATCGGGATAAGTCCCATCCCTGGAAAAATTCCCTGGAAATTCCCTGGGAATCACTTCCCAACCCTGACCTCTGTTTTCCTGGGATTTCCTGACTCCACCCCTCCACACACCCCGGTTTTCCCAGATTTCTGGGATGCCTCGGGAGCGCCTGGAATTCCAGCGTTTCCTTCCCTCCAGCCCCACCCAAGGCTCCTTCCTGGTGCTTCCCGGGAAGCCGCAGCCGGGATTTTCCCGTCGGATCCCGGGATTTTGCCGGGATGGATTTTTTCGGGGCCCAGCTCCGGAGTTTTCCGAGGTTTCCCGGGGGCCTCTCCCTGTTCCCTTCTCCTGCCGCTTCCTCAAAACAGCCTCGCCGGGATCCCGACATTCCCAGGGTCCTTTCTGGGATCCATCCCTTGGATCCATCCCTTGGATCCATCCCTGAGATGTTTTCTGGGATCCATCCCTGAATTCATCCCTGTCATTCCTGGGATCCATCCCTGTCATTCCTGGGATCCTGCCTGGGATCCCGCCTGGGATCCATCCCTGAATTCATCCCTGTATTTCCTGGGATCCATTACTGAGATATTTTTCTGGGATCCATCCCTGTCATTCCTGGGAATCCATCCCTGGATTCATCCCTGTCCTTCCTGGGATCCTGCCTCGGATACTTTCCAGGATACTTCCTGGGATCCATCCCTGGGATCCATCCCTGAATTCATCCCTGTCCTTCCTGGGATCCATCCCTGAGATATTTTCTGGGAATCCTTCCTGGGATCCATCCCTGGGATCCTTCCCGGGTTCCATCCCTGAGATATTTTCTGGGATCCATCCCTGGGATCCTGCCTGGGAATCATCCCTGGGATCCTTTCCAGGATTCTTCCTGGGATTCATCCCTGAATCCATCCCTGAATTCATCCCTGAGATATTTTCTGGGATCCATCCCTGGGATCCTTCATGGGATCCATCCCTGAGATATTTTCTGGGATCCATCCCTGGGATCCATCCCTGTCATGCCTAGGAATCATCTCTGGAATCCATCCCCGGGTTCCTTTCCAGGATTCTTCCTGGGATCCATCCCAGGATCCATCCCTGAATTCATCCCTGTCCTTCCTGGGATCCATCCCTGGGACCCATCCCTGTCATTCCTGGGATCCTGCCTGGGATCCTTCCCAGGATTCTTCCTGGGACCCATCCCCGGGATCCTGCCTGGGACCCATCCCCGGGATCCTGCCTGGGACCCATCCCTGGGATCCATCCCTGAGATACTTTCTGGGATCCATCCCTGGGATCCTGCCTGGGCTCCATCCCTGGGATCCTTTCCAGGATCCATCCCTTGGATCCATCCCGGTCATTCCTGGGATCCTGCCTGGGATACTTTCTAGGATTCTTCCTGGAATCCATCCCTGGGATCCATCCCTGGATCCATCCCTGAGATATTTTCTGGGATCCATCCCTGGGATCCTGCCTGGGATACTTTCCAGGATTCTTCCTGGGATCCATCCCTGGGATCCATCCCTGGGATCCATCCCTGGGATCCATCCCTGGATTAATTCCTGTCCTTCCTGGGATCCATCCCTGGGATATTTTCTGGGAATCCTTCCTGGGATCCATCCCTGAGATCCATCCCTGGGATCCTTTCCAGGATCCATCCCTTGGATCCATCCCTGTCATGCCTAGGAATCATCTCTGGAATCCGTCCCCGGGATCCTTTCCAGGATTCTTCCTGGGATCCATCCCAGGATCCATCCCTGAATTCATCCCTGTCCTTCCTGGGATCCATCCCTGGGACCCATCCCTGTCATTCCTGGGATCCTGCCTGGGATCCTTCCCAGGATTCTTCCTGGGACCCATCCCCGGGATCCTGCCTGGGACCCATCCCTGGGATCCATCCCTGAGATACTTTCTGGGATCCATCCCTGGGATCCTGCCTGGGCTCCATCCCTGGGATCCTTTCCAGGATCCATCCCTTGGATCCATCCCGGTCATTCCTGGGATCCTGCCTGGGATACTTTCTAGGATTCTTCCTGGAATCCATCCCTGGGATCCATCCCTGGATCCATCCCTGAGATATTTTCTGGGATCCTTCCTGGGACCCATCCCTGGGATCCTTTCCAGGATCCACCCCTTGGATCAATCCCTGTCATGCCTAGGAATCATCTCTGGAATCCGTCCCCGGGATCCTTTCCAGGATTCTTCCTGGGATCCATCCCAGGATCCATCCCTGAATTCATCCCTGTCCTTCCTGGGATCCATCCCTGAGATATTTTCTGGGAATCCTTCCTTGGATCCATCCCTGGGATCCTTCCCAGGTTCCATCCCTGGGATCCATCCCTGGGATCCTTTCTAGGATCCATCCCTTTGATCCATCCCTGTCATGCCTAGGAATCATCCCTGGGATCCATCCCTGGGGTTCTTCCCAGGATTCTTCCTGGGATCCATCCCAGGATCCATCCCTGGAATCCATCCCTGTCATTCCTGGGATCCTGCCTCGGATACTTCCCAGGATTCTTCCTGGGTTCCATCCCTGGGATCCTGCCTGGGATCCATCCCTGAATTCATCCCTGTCCTTCCTGGGATCCATCCCTGAGGTATTTTCTGGGATCCTTCCTGGGATCCTTTCCAGAATTCACCCCCAGGATCCATCCCTGTTCCTTTCCGGGATCCTTCCTGGAATCCTTCTGGGAATCCTTTCTGGAATTAATCCCTGGGATCCTTTCTAGGATCCATCCCTGGGATCCATCCCTGTCTTTCCTGGGATCCTGCCTGGGAATCATCCCTGGGATCCATCCCTGGGTTCCATCCCTGGGATCCATTCCTGGGATCCATCCCTGAATTCATCCCTGTCCTTCCTGGGATCCATCCCTGAGATATTTTCTGGGAATCCTTCCGTGGATCCTTTCCAGGATCCTTCCCAGGTTCCATCCCTGGGATCCATCCCTGAGATATTTTCTGGGATCCATCCCTGAGATCCTTCATGGGATCAATCCCTGAGATATTTTCTGGGAATCCTTCCTTGGATCCATTCCTGGGATCCTTCCCAGGTTCCATCCCTGGGATCCATCCCTGGGATATTTTCTGGGAATCCTTCCTTGGATCCATCCCTGGGATCCTGCCTGGGATCCATCCCTGGGATATTTTCTGGGAATCCTTCCTTGGATCCATCCCTGGGATCCTTCCCGGGTTCCATCCCTGAGATATTTTCTGGGATCCATCCCTGGGATCCTTCCCAGGATCCATCCCTGGGATCCTTCCCAGGATTCACCCCCAGGATCCATCCCTGTTCCTTTCCATGATCCCTCCTGGGATCCTTCTGGGAATCCTTTCCGGGATTCATCCCTGGGGTCCTTTCCAGGATTCATCCCTGGGATCCATCCCTGTTCCTTTCTGGGATCCTCTCCAGGATCCTTCCCTGGGATCCATCCCTGAGATGTTTTCTGGGATCCTGCCTGGGATCCATCCCTGAATTCATCCCTGTCCTTCCTGGGATCCATCCCTGTCCTTCCTGGGATCCATCCCTGTCCTTCCTGGGATCCTGCCTGGGATCCATCCCTGAAATCATCCCTGTCCTTCCTGGGATCCATCCCTGAGATATTTTCTGGGATCCACCTCTGGGATCCTTTCCAGGATCACCCCCTTGGATCCATCCCTTGGATCCATCCCTGAGGTATTTTCTGGGATCCACCCCTGGGATCCTTCCCAGGATTCACCCCCAGGATCCATCCCTGTTCCTTTCCGGGATCCTTCCTGGAATCCTTCTGGGAATCTTTTCTGGAATTAATCCCTGGGATCCTTTCCAGGATCCATCCCTGGGATCCATCCCTGTCCTTCCTGGGATCCTGCCTGGGAATCATCCCTGGGATCCTTTCCAGGATTCTTCCTGGGATCCATCCCTGGGATCCTGCCTGGGATCCATCCCTGAATTCATCCCTGTCCTTCCTGGGATCCATCCCTGAGGTATTTTCTGGGAATCCTTCCTTGGATCCATTCCTGGGATCCTTCCCAGGTTCCATCCCTGGGATCCATCCCTGGGATCCATCCCTGGGATATTTTCTGGGATCCATCCCTTGGATTAATCCCTGGGATCTTTCTGGGATTCCTTCCCGGGATTCATCCCTGGGATCCTTCCCAGGATCCTTCCCGGGAATCTCCCCACCCTTCCTGGGATCTTTCCGGGGATCCTTCCCAGGATCCATCCTTGCCCTTCCCTGGATCCATCCCAAGGAACAACGCCGCCAATCCAGCGGGATTTTCCATGGAAAACCCCCCTCTGATCCCCACCGCTTATCCCAACTTTTACCCCTTCCACGCCGGAGGAACCGTGCTTTTCCCACATGGAAAATTCCCAGATTTCCAGCCAGATCAGGAAAAAAAAAAATTATCCAAAGGATCCCGACACTGCATTCCCAGCCCTTGGAAAAGCTCAAGGCTGGATGTGGATATCCCAGAGGCTGGGATTTCCCGGGATATCCTGGAGGCCGGGATTCTCCCGGGATTTCTCACCTGCAGCACCTCCGAGATTCCCAAATCCTTCCCGATTCCCGGGATTTCCCTGTCACCTCCTTGGGCCATTCCCAGCCCGGGATTTCCCCATTCCCTATCCAGACATTCCTTGGATATCCCTATCCCAGTGATCCGGCAGCGGGACCATCCTCGCGGATCCCGAGGGAATCCCGGAATCCCTGGAAGCACCAAACACCGGACAGATCCGCAAAAATTCCCCAATTCCCGCTCCCCCTTCTCCGGGAACCGGGGAAATCCTTGATTCCAGGAGATCCCAGGGAATTCCCCATGCTCAGCTCTCACATTCCCAAATTCCCGAGCCTTCCATCCCCCACCATCCTCCCCTCTGGAGCTCATCCCGGTTTTCCACCTGCCCGGAATGTTGGGAAAGGGACGGCGACCGCCGTTCCCAGCTCCTGCTCCCATTCCCTCCTCTCTTCCCGGCGTTTCCCGAGGTTTGGGAAGCGACTCTCACCTTCCCGGAAAATCCTCGTGTCCTGTCCCGGTGGCTCCCGGTGGGATCGGAGCCCAAATCCCGGTGGGATCAGATCCTGAATCCCAGTGGGATTGGCTCCCAAATCCCAGTGGGATTGGCTCCCGAATCCTGGTTGGATCAGATCCTGAATCCCGGTGGGTTTGGATCCCTGATCCTGAATCCCAGTGGGATCAGCTCCCAAATTCCGATGGATTCAGCTCCCAAATCCTGATGGGTTTAGCTCCTGAATCCTGGTTGGATCAGACCCCAAATCCCGGTGGGTTTGGATCCCTGATCCTGAATCCCAGCGGGATCAGATCCCAAATTCCGATGGATTCAGCTCCCAAATCCCGATGGGTTTGGCTCCCGAATCCCGGTGGGGTCAGATCCTGAATCTCAGTGGGATCAGCTCCTCAATCCCGATGGAATCAGCTCTCAAATCCCAATGGGATCAGACCCTGAATTCCGATGGGTTTGGCCCCCAGCTCCCGGTGGGATCGGCACCTAAATCCCTGTAGGATCAGATCCCAAATCCTGGTGGGATCAAATCCTGGCTGCTGGTGGGATCAGACCCCGAATCCCAGTGGGATCAGACCCTGAATTCCGATGGGATCAGACCCCGAATCCCAGTGGGTTCAGCTCCCAAATCCTGATGGGATCAGCTCCCGAATCCCGGTAGGATCTGCTCCCAAATCCCAGTGGAACCGGCTCCTGGCTCCCACTGGGTTCAGACCCCAAATTCCAGTGGGATCGGCTCCCGAATCCCTGTAGGATCAGCTCCCAAATCCTGGTGGGATCAAATCCCGGCTGCTGGTGGGATCAGATCCCAAATCCCAGTGGGATCAGATTCTGAATCCCAGTGGGATCAGCTCCCAAATCCCGGTGGAATCGGCTCCTGGCTCCCACTGGGTTCAGACCCTGAATCCCAGTGGGATCAAACCCCGAATTCCAGTGGGATCGGCTCCCAAATCCTGGTTGGATCAAATCCCGGCTGCCGGTGGGATCAGCTCCCAAATCCTGATGGGATCAGCTCCTGAATCCCAGTGGGATCAGATTCTGAATCCCGGTAGGATCAGCTCCCAGCTCCCAATGGAACCGGCTCCTGGCTCCCAGTGGGATCAGACCCCAAATTCCAGTGGGATTGGCTCCCGAATCCTGGTGGATTCGGCTCCCAAATCCTGGTGGGTACAGACCCCAAATCTCAGTGTGTTCAGACCCCAAATCCTGACGGGATTGGCTCCCAAATCCTAATGGGATCAGATCCTGAATCCCGGTGGGTTCGGATCCCTGATCCTGAATCCCAGTGGGATCAGATCCTGAATCCTGGTGTGTTCAGATCCCGAATCCCGGTGGGATCGGCTCCCTGATCTCGAATCCCAGTGGGATCAGACCCCGAATTCCGATGGGTTCGGCTCCTGAATCCCAGTGGGTTCAGACCCCAAATCCTGATGGGATCGGCTCCTGAATCCTAGTGGGATCAGATCCTGAATCCTGGTTGGATCAGACCCCAAATCCTGGTGGGATCGGATCCCTGATCCTGAATCCCAGTGGGATCAGACCCCAAATCCCGGTGGGATTGGCTCTCAATTCCCAATGGGATCAGACCCCAAATCCTGATGGGATCGGCTCCCGAATCCCAGTGCATTCAGATCCCAAATCTCAGTGGGATCAGCTCCCGAATCCCAGTGGGTTCAGATCCTGAATCCTGGTAGGATCAGAGCCCAGATCCTGATGGGATCAGAGCCCAGATCCTGATGGGATCAGCTCCCGGCTCCCGGTGGGATCAGATCCCAGCTCCCAGTGGGATCAGATCCCAAATCCCGATGGGATCAGACCCCAAATCCCAGTGCATTCAGATCCCAAATCCAGGTGGGATCAGCTCCCGAATCCCGGTGGGATCAGATCCTCAATCCCAGTGGGATCAGATTCTGAATCCCAGTGGGATCAGACCCCAAATCCTGATGGGATCGGCTCCCGAATCCCAGTGCATTCAGATCCCGAATCCCGGTGGGATCAGCTCCCGAATCCCGGTGGGATCAGATCCTCAATCCCGGTGGGATCAGATCCTCAATCCCGGTGGGATCAGATTCTGAATCCCAGTGGGATCAGACCCCAAATCCTGGTGGGATCAGCTCCCGTATCCCAGTGCAATCGGCTCCCGAATCCCGGTGCGATCCCCTCCCGCGGCCGCTGGAATCCCTTCCAGAAGTCGCCTCCCGGGATGAAAAGCCGGCACGAAAAATCGGGAAGCAGGAAAACTCCGGGATTCCCCCCTCACCTGCGCGGGGCGGGGCGATCCCGCTCTGGGATCGGCCGGGAATTCCGGGCTCCGATCCCGAGGAATCCTTCCCGGATCCCGGGAGGAGCGGGAGCGCGGAAGGAGCCGGGGCAGGAAGGGGGAAGGAGCGGGAGGCGGTCCCGGGAAGCGCCGCCACTCCCCCGGGAAGCGCCGGCACCTTCCCCGTCCCGGGATTCCCCGGGATCCTGGGAATTCCGCCCCCGTTCCCCGTCCCGGGATCGTTCTGGGGAGCGCCGGGAATGGCAGGGAAGAGGGGGAAAAAATTTTTTTAAAAAATCCCGGGATGCGCTGGGAATTCCCAGTGGGAATGGGGAGGTAAAGGTGGGTGAGGGCTTCCCGAAATTCCAGCTGGGAATTCCTGTGGAGCTGCCGGGATTGTCCCGTGCCCGTTCCTGGCCCAGAGGATCCTTCCTGCTCCTGGGATCTCTGGGATTCTGGGAATTCTGCCCCGAGGATCCTTCACCGAGGAGGAATCCCGATCCCAGATCCTGATCCAGATCCCGGAGTGGTTCAGGGAATGGTGGGAATGCCAGGGGGGGAAAAAAAATCCCTGGGAATGCGCTGGGAATTCCCAGTGGGAATGGGGAGGCAAAGGCGGGTGAGGGCTTCCCGAAATTCCAGCTCGGAATTCCTGTGGAGCTGCTGGGATTCTCCCAGAGGAGATCCAGCCAGGAATGGTGTCCAGGGATATCTGACACATTCCCATTCCCCATTCCCCATTTCCCATTCCCATTTTTTCATTCCCCATTCCCATTTTTCCATCCCCATTCCCCATTCTCATTCCCATTTTTCCATCCCCATTCCCCATTCCCACTCCCCATTCCCATTCCCATTTTTCCATCCCCATTCCCATTTTTCCATCCCCATTCCCATTCCCATTTTTCCATCCCCATTCCCCATTCCCATTCCCATTTTTCCATCCCCATTCCCCATTCCCATTCCCATTTTTCCATTCCCATTCCCATTTTTCCATCCCCATTCCCATTCCCATTTTTCCATCCCCATTCCCCATTCCCATTCCCATTTTTCCATTCCCATTCCCATTTTTCCATCCCCATTCCCATTCCCATTTTTCCATCCCCATTCCCCATCCCCATTCCCATTTTTCCATCCCCATTCCCATTTTTCCATCCCCATTCCCATTCCCATTTTTCCATCCCCATTCCCCATTCCCATTCCCATTTTCCATCCCCATTCCCATTCCCATTTTTCCATTCCCCATTCCCACTCCCCATCCCCATTCCCATTTTTCCATCCCCATTCCCATTTTTCCATTCCCATTCCCATTTTTCCCACTCCCCATTCCCATTCCCATTTTTCCATTCCCCATCCCCATTCCCATTTTCCCATCCCCATTCCCATCCCTCAGCTCCCTCTCCTTCCCTGCTGCTCCCAAATTTTCCCCTCTCCAGGCGGGACAACAACCCCTAAAAGATGGGAACGAATCCCAAAGGGATGTGGGGAATCCCGTTATCCCGTTATTCGGAATTCCGGATCCTGGAATTCCACATCCCTCTCGATTTCACTTTGCGGGATGCCAAATTCCCAGGCGCGCTGGAATTTCCCGGGATCCTGGGCAAATTTCCCTCTCTCCGGAGCCAGAGGAGTCCGGGATGGATGCGGATCTTTCCGTGGATCCCTGGATTCCCAAATCCCTGCTGACTCCCAATCCCTGGATTCCCAAATCCCTGGATTCTCAATCCCTGCTGGTTCCCATTTCATGGATTTCCCAAATCCATGGATTTCCCAAATCCATGGATTTCCCAAATCCCTGGATTTCCCAATCCCTGCTGGTTGCCAATCCCTGGATTCCCAAATCCCTGCCAGTTCCCAATCCCTGGATTCCCAATCCCTGCTGGTTCCCAAATCCCTGGGTTCCCAATCCTTACCAATTCACAATCCCTGGATTCCAAAATCCCTGGATTCCCAATCCCTGCTGGTTCCCAATCCCTGGATTCCCAATCCCTGCTGGTTCCCAATCCCTGGATTCCCAAATCCCTGGATTCTCAATCCCTGCTGGTTCCCAATCCCAGGATTCCCAAATCCCTGCCGGTTCCCAATCTCTGCCAGTTCCCAAATCCCTGGATTTCCCAAATCCCTGGATTCCCAATCCCTGCCAGTTCCCAAATCCCTGGATTCCCAAATCCCTGCTGGTTCCCATTTCCTGGATTTCCCGAATCCCTGCCATTTCCCAATCCCGGGATTACCAATCCCTGTCAATCCCCAAATCCCTGCTGGTTCCCAATCCCTGGATTTCCCAAATCCCTGTAAATTCCCAAATCCCTGATTTTCCCAATCCCTGCCGATTCCCAAATCCCTGGATTCCCAATCCCTGGATTTCCCAAATCCCTGGATTTTCCAATTCCTGGATTCCCAAATCCCTGCCAGTTCCCAATCCCTGGATTTCCCCAATCCCTGGATTTCCCCAATCCCTGGATTTTCCAAATCCCTGGATTTCCAATCCCTGCCGATTCCCAATCCCTGGATTCCCAATCCCTGCTGGTTTTCAATCCCTGGATTCCCAAATCCCTGGATTTCCCCAATCCCTGCCAGTTCCCAAATCTCTGGATTCCCAGTCCTGGATTTCCAATCCCTGGATTTCCCAAATCCCTGGATTCCCCAAATACCTGGATCCCCAAATCCCTGGATCCCCAAATCCCTGCCAGTTCCCAATCCCTGGATTCCCAATCCCTGCTGGTTTTCAATCCCTGGATTTCCCAAATCCCTGGATTTTCCCAATCCCTGGATTCCCAATCCCTGCTGGTTTTCAATCCCTGGATTTCCCAAATCCCTGGATTTCCCCAATCCCTGCCGGTCCCCGAGCTCCGGCAGCGCCTCTCCCACACACGGAGATGCGCAATTCCCACTCTCCGCTTTCTCCTGGAATTCTGGATCCGCAGGGCCGGGAATCTCCCGGGAGGGGGTGGAAAAGGGGACGGAGCCAGAGGATCCCGAAAATTCCCACTGGGAACATTCCCCATCCCCCCTCATCCCCGGTCCACGCAAGTTTGGGAAAAATCCCTCGGCGGGGGAGGGGGGAAAAAAATCCAAAAAAATTCCCAAAAAATCCCAAAGAATCCCTCAAAAATTTAAAAAAAAATCCCCAAAAAATTTCCAAAAAAAATTCCCAAAAAAATCCCCCAAAATCCCAAAAAATCCCCCAAAATTAAAAAAATGCCCCCAAAAATCCCCCAACCCCCCAAATAATAAAAAGTCCCCCCAAAAAATCCCCCCAAAAATCCCAAAAAATCCCCACAAAAATCCTCCCCAAATCCCAAAAAAGTCCCAAAAAAATCCCCCCCCAAATCCCAAAAAATCCCCAAAAAATCCCCCCAAAAATCCCAAAAAATCCCCACAAAAATCCTCCCAAAATCCCAAAAAAGTCCCAAAAAAATCCCCCCCCAAATCCCCAAAAATCCCAAAAAAATCCCCCCAAAACCCCCCCAAAATCCCCCCAAAAAATCCCCCCAAAAATCCCGAAAAATCCCCACAAAAATCCTCCCAAAATCCCAAAAAAGTCCCAAAAAATCCCCCCCCAAATCCCCAAAAATCCCCAAAAAATCCCCCCAAAAATCCCACCAAAAATCCCACCAAAAATCCCAAAAAATCCCCAAAAATAAAAAAATCCCCCAAAAAATCCCAAAAAATCCCCAAAAAATCCCCCCAAAAATCCCCAAAAATCCCCCCAACCCCCCAAAATAATTTTAAAAATCCAAAAACATCCCCCCAAAAATCCCCCCTAAAGTCCCCCCAAAAATCTCAAAAAATCCCCAAAAATCCCCAAAAAATCCCCCTAAAAATCCCGAAAAATCCCCCAACCCCCCAAAATAATTTTAAAAATCCAAAAACATCCCCCCCAAAATATCCCCTAAAATCCCCCCTAAAATCTCAAAAAATCCCAAAAAAATCCCCCCAAAATCCCATCAAAAATCCAAAAAATCTCCCAAAATAAAAGAAATCCCCCCAAAAATCCCCAAAAAATCCCCCCCCAAATCCCCCCAGAAATCCCGAAAAATCCCCCAACCCCCCAAAATAATTTTAAAAATCCAAAAACATCCCCCCAAAAATCCCCCCTAAAATCTCCCCAAAAATCTCAAAAATCCCAAAAAAATCCCCAAAAAATCCCTCCAAAAATCCCCAAAAAATCCCAAAAAATCCCCCCAAAAATCCCGAAAAATCCCCCAACCCCCCAAAATAATTTTAAAAATCCAAAAACATCCCCCCGAAAATCCCCCCCAATCCCATCAAAAATAAAAAAAATCCCCAAAAATAAAATAAATCCCCCAAACCCCCCCCAAATCCCCCAAAAAATCCCCCCAAAATCCCCCAAAAAATCCAAAAAAATCCCCCAAAAATCCCGAAAAATCCCCCCAACCCCCCAAAATAATTGAAAAATCCCCCAAAATCCCCAAAAAATCCCCCCCAAATCCCATCAAAAATCCAAAAAAATCCCCAAAATAAAATAAATCCCCCCAAAATCCCCAAAAAATCCCCCAAAAATCCCAAAAAAATCCCGAAAAATCCCCGCAACCCCCCCAAATAATTTTAAAAATCCAAAAACATCCCCCCTAAAATCCCCCCTAAAATCCCCCCAAAAGTCTCAAAATTCCCCCCAAAATCCCAAAAAAATCCCAAAAAAATCCCCCTAAAATCCCGAAAAATCCCCACAAAAATCCTCCAAAATCCCAAAAAAGTCCCCAAAAAATCCCCCCCCCCAATCCCAAAAAATCCCCAAAAAATCCCCCCAAAAATCCCACCAAAAATCCAAAAAAATCCCCAAAAATAAAAAAATCCCCCCAAAAATCCCCCCAAAATAAAATAAATCCCCCCAAAATCCCCCCAAAATCCCCAAAAAAATCCCAAAAAAATCCCCCTAAAAATCCTGAAAAATCCCCCAACCTCCCAAAATAATTTTAAAAATCCAAAACCATCCCCTCAAAAATCCCCCCTAAAATCCCCCCAAAAATCTCAAAAAATCCTCCAAAAATCCCCAAAAAATCCCCCCCAAAATCCCGAAAAATCCCCACAAAAATCCTCCCAAAATCCCAAAAAAGTCCCAAAAAATCCCCCAAATCCCAAAAAATCCCCAAAAAATCCCCCCCCAAATCCCACCAAAAATCCAAAAAAAATCCCCAAAAATAAAAAAATCCCCCCAAAAATCCCCCCAAAAATCCCCAAAAAATCCCAAAAAAATCCCCCCAAAATCCCTCCAAACCCCCCAAATTAATAAAAAAAATCCCCAAAAATCCCCCCAAAAATAAAAAATCCCCCAAAAAATCCCCCCTAAAATCTCAAAAAAATCCCCAAAAATCCCCAAAAAATCCCCCAACCCCCCCAAATAATAAAAAACCCAGAAAAAAAATCTCAAAAAAAAAAATTTCATAAAAATTCAAAAAAAATAAAACCCCAAAATCCCCCCAACCCCCAAAAACGCTGCTTCCACCCCGTTCCCGAAATCCCAAATCCCGATCCCGCGGACTCACAGGAGAACTGGCTGAGGAGGCGGCTGAGCCATCCCATGATCCCTTTTTTTCCTTTTTTCCCCGTTTTTTTTTTTGGATCCAGCGGCGATCCCGTCGCTCCGGGAACCGCGGCTCCCGGGAAACCCGCAGCTCCCTCCCCTCTTCCCAAATCTCCCCCTTTTTTTTGGATTTTTTTTCTTTTTCCCATTGGCACGGAGAGCTGGGAATCAAAACCCGCCGGGATTTATTGGGCAGCGCCTCTCCCGCGGCTCCGGGAATTCGGGAAAAAAAAATAAATTATAAAATTCCCGGGAATTAAAAAAAAAAAAAAAAAATCAAAATAAAAAAGGGAATTCGGGAAAAAAAATTATATATAAAATTCCCTGGAATTAAAAAAAAAAAAAATCAAAATAAAAAAGGGAATTCGGGAAAAATAATTATAAAATTCCCGGGAATTTAAAAAAAAAAATAAAAATAAAAAAGGAAATTCGGGAAAAAAAATTATATATAAAATTCCCGGGAATTTAAAAAAAAAAAAAAATCAAAATAAAAAAGGGAATTCGGGGAAAAAAAATTATATATAAAATTCCCTGGAATTTAAAAAAAATGAAAATAAAAAAGGGAATTCGGGAAAAAAAATTATAAAATTCCCGGGAATTTAAAAAAAAAAAATCAAAATAAAAAAGGGAATTCGGGAAAAAAATTATAAAATTCCCGGGAATTTAAAAAAAAAATCAAAATAAAAAAGGGAATTCGGGAAAAAAATTTATATATAAAATTCCCTGGAATTTAAAAAAAAAAAAAAATCAAAATAAAAAAGGGAATTCGGGAAAAATAATTATAAAATTCCCGGGAATTTTAAAAAAAAATCAAAATAAAAAAGGGAATTCGGGAAAAAAAAATTATATATAAAATTCCCGGGAATTAAAAAAAAAAAAAAAAAATTAAAAAATATATATATATGGGATCCACTCACTCTTTTCCTAGGGAAAAATTTGGAGGAGGGAAGGAGCTCCCGGAGGATCCGGCCGGGATTTGGGAGCGGGAGAAGTTGGAGCCGCTTCCAGAGGTTTGGAATGCTGCGGGTTCCTGCTGCCATCTTCAGGCTGGGGGGGAAAAAAAAATAAAAATAAAATAATAATAATAAAAAAACACCCACAAAAATCCAACAAAAACCTGGAGCTGGGGAAAAAAAAAATAAAAATTCCATCCCTCCTCCTCGTCTTTTTTCCCCACCATCTCCCACAACATTCCAAGGAATTCGGGGCTTCCTGGCCTTTAAAACCTCGGCAGAATTCCGTGGAAATTTTTTTTAATTTTTAAGGGAACGGGGAAAAAAAATTTTCCTTTTTCCCGACAGAAATCCTGGGAATGAATGAATAAATAAATTGAGAATAAAGATTTTTCTGGATTTTCCCAGATTTTCTTGGATTTTCCCGAATTTTCCTGAATTTTCCCAGATTTTTCCCAGATTTTCCAAAATTTCCCAGATTATTCCCAGATTTTCCTAGATTTTCCCTGATTTTCCCAGGTTTTTTTCCCCCAGGTTTTTCTGGATTTTTTCCCAGATTTTTCCTGGATTTTCCCGGATTTTCCCAGATTTTCCTGATTTTCCCCAGATCTTCCCAGTTTTTTCCCCAGGTTTTCCCAAATTTCCCCAGATTTTCCCCAGATTTTCCCAAATTTCCCAGATTTTCCCCCAATCTTCTTAGATTTTCCCGGATTTTCCCAGATTTTCCTGATTTTTCCCAGATTTTCTCAGCTTTACCCAGATCTTCCCAGTTTTTTTCCAAGGTTTTCCCAGATTTTTCCTGGATTTTCTGAGATTTTCCCAGATTTCCCCAGATTTTCCCCAGATTTTTCCCCGATCTTCTTAGATTTTCCTGGATTTCCCAAATTTTCCCAGATTTTCCCGAATTATTCCCAGATTTTCCCGGATTATTCCCAGATTTTCCCGGATTTTCCCGGATTATTCCCAGATTTTCCTAGATTGTCCCGGATTTTCCCAGATTTTTCCTGGATTTTCTCAGATTTTCCCAGATTTCCCCAAATTTCCCCGGATTTTTCCCGGATTTTCCCAGGATTCCTGGAGCGATCCCCACTTCCAAAGGGAGCATCCCAAAAAAACCCCAAAATTCCCAGCGGGATTCTCCCATAAATCACCCCCGGGAATATTTCCCAGCTCATTGGGGGCGAAATTCCCTGGAAAAACGGAACTTTTATTTTATTTTATTTTATTTTACTTAATTTCATTTTTATTAATTTATTTCATTTAATTTCGTTCCATATAATTTTTAATTCTACTTTATTTTCATTTAATTTCATTTGATGTTAATCTGTTGTTTTATTTGAGTTTAATTTTCATTTATTTGAATTTAATTT
The DNA here is from genome assembly GCA_037837765.1 of Delichon dasypus. Lineage (NCBI taxonomy): Eukaryota > Metazoa > Chordata > Aves > Passeriformes > Hirundinidae > Delichon > Delichon dasypus. The sequence goes on along the minus strand of JBBAXF010000174.1, from coordinate 22,339 downwards.
AATTTTGTTTTATTTTATTTTATTTTTATTTTACTTTATTTAACTTTATTTCATTTTTATAGTTATTTATTTAATTAATTACTTTTAATTTTAATTATTTATTTAATTTTTGTTTTATTTTCTTTTACTTTATTTTATTTATTTATTTTGCTTTACTTTATTGTAATTTGATTTAATTTGATTAATTTTTATTTTACTTTATTTTGCTTTACTTTAGTTTGTTATAGCTTATTTTTATTCTTTTATTTTTTTTATTTTATCTTTTTTTAGTTTTACTTTCTTTCATTTAATTTCTTTTCATTTCATTATTTTATTTTATTTTATTTTACTTTACTTTACTTTATTTCGTTTCATTTCATTTCATTCCTTTTCGTTTTATTTTATTTATTTTCTTTTTATTCTAATTTTTTATTTTATTTTATTCTAATTTTTATTTTATTTTGTTTTGTTATATTTTATTTTATTATTTTCATTGTTTTCATTTTATTTTATTTTATTTTATTTCATTTTACTTTATTTTATTTTATTTCATTTCATTTCATTTCATTGCTTTTATTTTTATTTTATTTTCATTTATTTTATTTTAATTTAATTTTTCTTTTTATTTTCTTTTCTTTTTCTTTTCATTTATTTTATTTTATTATTTTATTTTATTTTATTTTAATTTTATTTTACTTTTCTTAGCTTTTATTTTCATTTATTTTCATTTATTTTTTATTTTATTTTATTTTATTTCATTTTACTTTATTTTATTTCATTTCATTTCATTCCTTTTAGTTTTATTTTATTTTCATTTATTTTATTTTATTTTTCTTTTTATTTTCTTTGCTTTTTATTTTTATTTTCATTTATTTTCATTTATTTTTTTATTTTATTTTATTTCATTTCATTTCATTTCATTTCATTTCATTTTATTTCATTTTACTTTATTTAATTCCATTTCATTTTTCCCATCCCGGGATCCTTCCCCCCCTCCCCCTCCCCCTCCCCCACCCCATTCCCGGCCTCCCGCGATTTCCATGGAAACTGCGGGACACGAATTCCATGGCGACCCCATGGCAACGGCCGGGGGCGGGAAACGGCCGGGAACGCTGCGGGCGGGGGCGCGAATTCCATGGAATCCATGGAATCCACGGAATTCCCGGAGAGCCCGGAGCCTCGCGGGGCTGATCCCGAAAAATGGGGAATGGGATTCGCTGTCCCGGGGATTTTCTGGGAATTCCTTCCCAGGATCCCACCCCGAGCTCCCCTTTCCCAGCAGGAATTCCATTCCCTGCCTCCCGCCCCTCCAGCCCTTTCCCAAATCCCAGCTCTCCCGGAAAACTCTGGAAAAGGCTCCTAGGATTCCCGGGATCCTTCCCTCATCCAGCTGCACATTCCCAGCTCTCCCAGCCCTGGCATTGGATCCAGCCCCATCCCGACTCCTCTCCGGAAGGAATTCCGGGAATTCCCTGGGAATATCAGCACTCCAGGAAGGGTCTCCCTTCCCTTTCCCATCCCCGAATTCCATGAAAACCCCTCGGGATGGATCCTGAGCGTCCTGGATCCCAGAATCCCGGGATGGTTTGGGATGGGATCCAGGGACCTTCAATCCCATCCCAGGGACACTTCCCACCATCCCAGGGGGATCCAAATCCACCCTCGGACACTGCCGGGGATCCAGGGATTCTCTGGGAATTCCAGCCCGGCCGGGAATTCCTTCCCAAAATTCCCCAAAATCCCAAGATCCCAACCCTCTGGCCGTGGGAGCCGTTCCCTGTCCTGGCATTCCAGCCGCTTTTCCCAAATCCCTCTCCAGCTCTCCTGGATTGGATCCAGCCCCATCCCGACTCCTCTCCGGGAAGGAATTTCGGGAATTCCCTGGGAATCTCAGCACTCCAGGAAGGGTCTCCCTTCCCTTTCCCATCCCCGAATTCCATGAAAACCCCTCGGGATGGATCCTGAGCGTCCTGGATCCCAGAATCCCGGGATGGTTTGGGACGGGATCCACTCACCGTCAATCCCAGACGCCACTCCACGGGCACGGACACTTCCCACTATCCAGAATTTCATCCCACCTTTCCTTGGACACTTCCAGCACCCTCAGCATCCCCGGGAATTCCATCCCATCCCCTTCCCCTCATTCCAGCCCCATCCCACATCCCATCGTGGCGGGATCCCGGCGGGAAGAAGCCCCGGGAGCTCTCCCGGTGCCGTTTTTCCCGGCGTTTCCCACGGAAAAACGCCGGGATTGGGAAACTTGGGAAACTTGGGAAACTTGGGAAACGGAACCCACGATGCTCACGCCGTTGCCAAGCAACGGGACGCACCACTGCGCATGCGCGGCGTTGCTCGGCAACCGAAGACGCTTTCCCCCAGCCTTTACGCATGCGCAGTAGGAGAAGCGCGTCTGTCGTTGCCGAGGCAACGCCGGGCGCGCATGCGCAGTAACGGGCACGCACCTGCGCGCAGGTGCGGCCATGGAGGAGGGGGAGAGCGCGGAGCTTGAAACCGGTTCTAAACCCGGTTCCGGTTCCGGTACCGGTCCTGATCCCGGTTCCGGTGCCGATCCCGGCGCCGGTGCTGATTCTGCTCCCGGTGCCGATCCCGGTGCTGCTCCCGATGCTGCTCCCGGTGCTGATCCCGGTGCTGATCCCGGTTCCGGTGTCGATCCCGGTGTCGGTGCCGGTTCCGGTGCCGGTTCCGGTCCGGATTGGGAGCGCCAGCAGCGAATCGCCGCCCGCAGGAATCGCCTGGATGCCCGGCGCCGGTGAGGAGCGGAGGGGCGGGGCCGGAATTCCCGGCGGGATTCTCCCGGTTTTCCAGAGGATTCCACAAAAAAACGCGCGAGGAGGAGGAGGGGGGGGTCCAAAATGGGGCAGGGCCGGGGTTCGGGGGGCGAACCGAACCGAACCGAACCGGGCTCAGAACCGAACCGGTCTCAGAACTGAACCGGGGCTCAGAACCAGGCTCAGAACAGAACCGGGCTCAGAACCGAACTGGGCTCAGAACGGAACCGGGCTCAGAACCAGAACTGGGCTCAGAACCGAACCGGGCTCAGAACTGGGCTCAATTGAACTGGGCTCAGAACTGATCCAGGCTCAGAACGGAACCAGCGCTCAGAACTGAACCGGGCTCAGAACTGAACTGGGCTCAGAACAGAACCGGGCTCAGAACCGAACTGGGGATCAGAACAGAACCGGGGCTCAGAATCGAACTGGGCTTGGAACCAGGCTCAGAACCGAACCAGGCTCAGAACCGAACCGGGCTCAGAACCGAACCAGGGCTCAGAACTGAACCGGGATCAGAACGGAACCGGGCTCAGAATGGAACCAGGCTCAGAACCGAACCAGGCTCAGAACCGGGCTCAGAACGGAACCAGGCTCAGAACGGAACCGGGCTCAGAACTGAACTGGGCTCAAACTTAAACTGGGACTCACAATCCATCCTAAATCCATGCCCAGGGCTCAGGATCCATCCCAAACCCAATCCCAGAGTTCAGGATGGATTCCAAAGGCTCAGGATCCATCCCAAAACAAGTTCCAGGGCTCAGGATCCATCCCAAACCCAATCCCAGAATTCAGGATCCATGCCAAAGTCTCAGGATCCATCCCAAACCCGATCCCAGGCTCCATGTCAGGTTCCATGCCAAACTCAATCCCAATGTTCAGAATCCATCCCAAAAACTCAGGATCCATCCCAAATCCAATCCCAAAGGCTCAGGTTCCATTCCAAAAGCTCAGGATCCATCCCAAACCCAATCCCTAGTTTGGAATCCATCCCAAACCCAATCCCAGGCTCAGGATCCATCCCAAAGTCTCAGGATCCATCCCAACCCCAATCCCAGGCTCAGGATCCGTCCGAAAGTTCAGGATCCATCCCAAACCCAATCCCAGAGTTCAGGATCCATCCCGAAGCTCAGGATCCATCCCAAACCCAATCCCAGGCTCAGGATCCATCCGAAAGTCTCAGGATCCATCCCAAACCCAATCCCAGAGTTCCGGATCCATCCCAAATGTTCAGGATCCATCTCAAACTCAATCCCAGAGTTCAGGATCCATCCCAAAAGCTCAGAATCAATCCTAAACCCAAACCCAGGCTCAGGATCCATCCCAAAGTTTCAGGATCCATCCCAAACCCTATTCCAGAGTTCAGGTTCCATGCCAAACTCAATCCCAGAATTCAGGATCCATCCCAAAGGCTCAGGATCCATCCCAAAACAAGTTCCAGGGCTCAGGATCCATCCCAAACCCAATCCCAAACCCAATCCCAGAGTTCAGGATGGATCCCAAAGGTTCAGGATCCATCCCAAACCCAATCCCAGAGTTCAGGATCCATCCCAAAGGCTCAGGATCCATCCCAAAACAAGTTCCAGGGCTCAGGATCCATCCCAAACCCAATCCCAAACCCAATCCCAGAGTTCAGGATGGATCCCAAAGTCTCAGGATCCATCCCAAAACAAGTTCCAGGGCTCGGGATCCATCCCAAATCCAATCTCAAACCCAATCCCAGGCTCAGGATCCATCCAAAAGGTTCAGGATCCATCCCAAACCCGATCCCAGGCTCAGGTTCCATGCCAAACTCAATCCCAATGTTCAGGATCCATCCCAAATCCAATCCCAGAGTTCAGAATCCATCCCAAAAACTCAGGATCCATCCCAAATCCAATCCCAAAGGCTCAGGATCCATTCCAAAAGCTCATGATCCATCCCAAACCCAATCCCAGGCTCAGGATCCATCCCAAATGTTCAGGATCCATCCCAAACCCAATCCCAGAGTTCCGGATCCATCCCAAATGTTCAGGATCCATCCCAAACCCAATCCCAGGCTCAGGTTCCATCCAAAGGCTCAGAATCCATCCCAAAGTTTCAGGATCCATCCCAAACCCTATTCCAGAGTTCAGGTTCCATGCCAAACTCAATCCCAGAATTCAGGATCCATCCCAAAGGCTCAGGATCCATCCCAAACTCAATCCCAAAGGCTCAGGATCCATCCCAAACTCAATCCCAGAGTTCAGGATACATTCCCAAAGGCTCAGGATCCATCCCAATCCCAATCCCAGAGTTCAGGATGGATCCCAAAGGCTCAGGATCCATCCCAAAACAAGTTCCAGGGCTCAGGATCCATCCCAAACCCAATCCTAAACCCAATCCCAGAGCTCAGGATCCATCCCAAAGTCTCAGGATCCATCCCAAACCCAATCCTAAACCCAATCCCAGGGCTAAGGATCCATCCCAAAGTCTCAGGATCCATCCCAAACCCAATCCTAAACCCAATCCCAGGGCTAAGGATCCATCCCAAAGTCTCAGGATCCATCCCAAACCCGATCCCAGGCTCAGGTTCCATGCCAAACTCAATCCCAAAGGCTCAGGATCCATCCCAAACTCAATCCCAGAGTTCAGAATCCATCCCAAAAACTCAGGATCCATCCCAAATCCAATCCCAAAGGCTCAGGATCCATTCCAAAAGCTCATGATCCATCCCAAACCCAAACCCAAACCCAAAGTTCAGAATCTATCCCAAATGTTCAGGATCCATCCCAAACCCAATCCCAGAGTTCTGGATCCATCCCAAACCCAATCCCAGGCTCAGGCTCCATCCAAAGGCTCAGAATCCATCCCAAAGTTTCAGGATCCATCCCAAACCCTATTCCAGAGTTCAGGTTCCATGCCAAATTCAATCCCAGAATTCAAGATCCATCCCAAACCCAATCCCAGAGTTCAGGATAGATCCCAAAGGCTCAGGATCCATCCCAAAACAAGTTCCAGGGCTCAGGATCCATCCCAAACCCAATCCTAAACCCAATCCCAGAGCTCAGGATCCATCCCAAACCAAATCCCAGAGTTCAGGATGGATCCCAAAGGCTCAGGATCCATCCCAAACCCAAACCCAAAGTTCAGAATCCATTCCAAATGTTCAGGATCCATCCCAAATCCAATCCCAGGCTCAGAATCCATCCCAAAGCTCAGGATCCATCCCAAACCCAATCCCAGGGAAGGATCCCGAAGTTAAGGACATCCTGCCCTTGGCTCCGGGACAATCCCATTCCCAAGGCACTTCCCAGTTGGACAAATCCCATCCCAGATCTGACCAGGAGATCCAAGGAAAACAGGGAGGGGAAGAGCCCCAAATCCCGGCACGGATGGAATTCCAGAGGTGGAGAACAACGGGAATCTTCCGGTGTCCCAAGGGGCTCCAGGAGAGCTGGAATTTGGGAAAAGAGGAGCCGGGGACTGGAATTCCCACTGGGAAAGGGTATCTTGGGGTGGGACCTCGGGAAGGAATTCCCGGCTGGGCCGGAATTCCCAGGAAATCCCTGGGAAAATCCGAGGAAAGGCTGGAGCACCCTGGGATTGTAGGATCCTTAAACTTCCTTCCCTCCCCAAACCTCTCCACGACAATTCCCGCCCTTTCCGTGAGGATTCCCGCTCCATTCCCACTGATCCCAAATTCCCCTTTCCTGACTCGGGCCCCCTTTTCCCCAAGGATTTTCCCCTGGGATCGAACCGGATCCCGTGGATTCCGGATTGGATCCCCCTGGGAAGCAGCCCCGAGCTGGGAAATGGCTCAGGATCCCACTTTTCCCTGTTTTTTTTTTTTTTTGGGAAAACTGGGGTGGAAAGCAGCGTATCCCCCCCCCACCCCCAGCCTGACCCGCAGCCAGGTGCCCGTGGATCCTATTCCCAGCGGGAATTCCCAATCCGCGGAATCCCGTTCATCACATTCCCTTCCCGCCTGGCTCCTTCTTCCCTCCCCGCTCCCAAATCCTTTCCCCGTCCCAAGGATCCCGCTGGAATATCCCAAGCCAGGATCATCCCAGTCCCTCCCATCCCAAAATTCCCAGGTCCCTCCCCCCGAGGGGCCGATCCCGAATTCCCGGCAGCATTCCAGCTCCGGGGGGGGGCGGTTCCCGTTTTTCCCTCGGGAACGCCGTTCCCAACTTCCTGCTTCCCATGGGAACCTCCTGATTGGATCCAGGCCTTTCCCAAGCGTCGGGAAGAGGTTGGGGTGGGAGAAGATTCCAACTTTTCCCGGTTTTCCTGGCAGGGAAGCCCTTGGAGAGAAGGTGGAGCAGGAAGAGGAGGAGAAAGTGGAGGAAGAGAAGAGAAAGAGCCTGGAGCTGATCCAGGAGACCGGGAAGGTGAGGGAGGATTGGGAATTTCCTCTTGGATCCATCCTTATCCCTTGTTTTGCTCCTTTATGGGCCAAAAACCAGGAGAGAAATTCCCAGGACTGGGATTTGGGCTGAATCCTTGGGATCCGATGGGAATTTCCTCTTGGATCCATCCTTATCCCTTGTTTTGATCCTTGGTGTCTCCTTGGTGGGACAAAAAACTGGGAAAGAAACTTCCCAGGACCGGGATTTGGGATCCGATGGGAATTTCCTCTTGGATCCATCCTTGTTCCATGTTTTCCTCCTTGGTGTCTCCTTGATGGGACAAAAAATAGGGAAAGGAATTCCCCAGGACCGGGATTTGGGATTCAATGGGAATTTCCTCTTGGATCCATCCTTGTTCCATGTTTTCCTCCTTGGTGTCCCCTTCATGGGACCAAAAAATAGGGAGAGAAATGCCAGAGTGGGAATTTGGGCCAGATCCTGGAAATCCAATGGGAATTTTCTCTGGGATCTGTCCTTATCCCTTGTTTTCCTCTTTTATGGGCCAAAAACCAGGAGAGAAATTCCCAGGACTGGGATTTGGGCTGAATCCTTGGGATACAATGGGAATTTCCTCTTGGATCCATCCTTATCCCTTGTTTTGATCCATGGTGTCTCCTTGGTGGGACAAAAAACAGGGAAAGAAACTTCCCAGGACCGGGATTTGGGATCCGATGGGAATTTCCTCTTGGATCCATCCTTATCCCTTGTTTTGATCCAGGTGTCTCCTTGGTGGGACAAAAAATAGGGAAAGAAACTTCCCAGGACCGGAATTCGGGATCCGATGGGAATTTCCTCTTGGATCCATCCTTATCCTTTGTTTTTCTCCTTTATGGGCCAAAAACCGGGAGAGGAACTCCCAGGACTGGGATTTGGGGTGAACCGGGATGTGGGATCCGATGGGAATTTCCTCGGGGATCTGTCCCTTGTTTTGCTCCTTTATGGGCCAAAAATGGGGAAAGAAATTCCTAGGACTGGGATTTGGGCTGAATCCTTGGGATCCAATGTAAATTTCCTCTTGGATCCATCCTTATCCTTTGTTTTTCTCCTTTATGGGCCAAAAACCGGGAGAGGAACTCCCAGGACTGGGATTTGGGTGAATCCTTGGGATCCAATGGGAATTTCATCTTGGATCCATCCTTATCCCTTGTTTTGATCCATGGTGTCTCCTTGACGGGACAAAAAAATGGGAAAGAAATTCCCCAGGACCGGGATTTGGGATTCGATGGGAATTTCCTCTTGGATCCATCCTTGTTCCCTGTTTTCCTCCTTGGTGTCTCCTTGATGGGACAAAAAATAGGGAAATGAATTTCCCAGGACCGGGATTTGGGATCCGATGGGAATTTCCTCTTGGATCCATCCTTGTTCCTTGTTTTGCTCCTTTATGGGCCAAAAACCAGGAGAGAAATTCCCAGGACTGGGATTGGGGCTGAATCCTTGGGATCCAATGGGAATTTCATCTTGGATCCATCCTTATCCCTTGTTTTGATCCGTGGTGTCTCCTTGGTAGGACAAAAAAATAGGGAAAGGAACTTCCCAGGACCGGGATTTGGGATCCGATGGGAATTTCCTCTTGGATCCATCCTTATCCCTTGTTTTCCTCCTTTATGGGCCAAAAACCAGGAGAGAAATTCCCAGGACTGGGATTTGGGCTGAATCCTTGGGATACAATGGGAATTTCATCTTGGATCCATCTTCATCCCTTGTTTTGCTCCTTGGTGTCCCTTGATGGGACAAAAAACTGGGAAAGGAACTTCCCAGGACCAGGATTTGGGATCCGATGGGAATTTCCTCTTGGATCCATCCTTGTTCCATGTTTTCCTCCTTGGTGTCCCCTTCATGGGACCAAAAAATAGGGAGAGAAATGGCAGAGTGGGAATTTGGGCCAGATCCTGGAAATCCAATGGGAATTTCTCTCTGGGATCCATCCTTATCCCTTGTTTTCCTCTTTTATGGACCAAAAACCAGGAAAGAAATTCCCAGAACCGGGATTGGGGCTGAATCTTTGGGATACAATGGGAATTTCATCTTGGATCCATCTTCATCCCTTGTTTTGCTCCTTGGTGTCCACTTGATGGGACAAAAAACTTGGAAAGGAACTTCCCAGGACCGGGATTTGGGATCCGATCTGAATTTCCTCTTGGATCCATCCTTATCCCTTGTTTTGATCCATGGTGTCTCCTTGGTGGGACAAAAAATAGGGAAAGAATCTCCCCAGGACCGGGATTTGGGATCCAATGTAAATTTCCTCTGGGATCCATCCTTATCCCTTGTTTCCTCTTTTATGGACCAAAAACCAGGAGAGAAATTCCCAGGACTGGGATTTGGGCTGAATCCTTGGGGTCCAATGGGAATTTCCTCTTGGATCCATCCTTATCCTTTGTTTTGCTCCTTTATGGGCCAAAAACCGGGAGAGAAATTCCCTGGACTGGGACTGGGGCTGAATCCTTGGGATACAATGGGAATTTCCTCTTGGATCCCACCTTGTTCCCTGTTTTTCTCCTTGAGAGAAATGCCAGAGTGGGAATTTTGGGCCAGATCCTGGAAATCCAGTGGGAATTTCCTCTTGGGTCTATCCTTATCCCTTGTTTTCCTCCCTTATGGGCCAAAAACCGGGAGAGAAATTCCCAGGACTGGGACTGGGGCTGAATCCTTGGGATACAATGGGAATTTCATCTTGGATCCATCCTTATCCCTTGTTTTGCTCCTTGGTGTCCACTTGATGGGACAAAAAACTGGGAAAGAAACTCCCCAGGACCGGGATTTGGGATTCAATGGGAATTTCCTCTTGGATCCATCCTTGTTCCATGTTTTGATCCATGGTGTCTCCTTGGTGGGACAAAAAATAGGGAAAGAAACTTCCCAGGACTGGAATTCGGGATCCGATGGGAATTTCCTCTTGGATCCATCCTTATCCGTTGTTTTGTTCTTTTATGGGCCAAAAATGGGGAGAGAAATTCCCAGGACTGGGATTTGGGCTGAATCCTTGGGATTCGATGGGAATTTCCTCTTGGATCCATCTTCATCCCTTGTTTTGCTCCTTGGTGTCCACTTGATGGGACAAAAAACTGGGAAAGGAACTTCCCAGGACCAGGATTTGGGATCCGATGGGAATTTCCTCTTGGATCCATCCTTGTTCCATGTTTTGATCCATGGTGTCTCCTTGGTGGGACAAAAAATAGGGAAAGAAACTTCCCAGGACTGGAATTTGGGATCCGATGGGAATTTCCTCTTGGATCCATCTTTGTTCCATGTTTTCCTCCTTGGTGTCCTTTGATGGGACCAAAAAATAGGGAGAGAAATGCCAGAGTGGGAATTTGGGCCAGATCCTGGAAATCCAATGGGAATTTTCTCTGGGATCTGTCCTTATCCCTTGTTTTCCTCTTTTATGGGCCAAAAACCAGGAGAGAAATTCCCAGGACTGGGATTTGGGCTGAATCCTTGGGATACAATGGGAATTTCCTCTTGGATCCATCCTTATCCCTTGTTTTGATCCATGGTGTCTCCTTGGTGGGACAAAAAACAGGGAAAGAAACTTCCCAGGACCGGGATTTGGGATCCGATGGGAATTTCCTCTTGGATCCATCCTTGTTCCATGTTTTGATCCATGGTGTCTCCTTGGTGGGACAAAAAATAGGGAAAGAAACTTCCCAGGACTGGAATTTGGGATCCGATGGGAATTTCCTCTTGGATCCATCTTTGTTCCATGTTTTCCTCCTTGGTGTCCTTTGATGGGACCAAAAAATAGGGAGAGAAATGCCAGAGTGGGAATTTGGGCCAGATCCTGGAAATCCAATGGGAATTTCCTCTGGGATCTGTCCTTATCCCTTGTTTTCATCTTTTATGGGCCAAAAGCCAGGAGAGAAATTCCCAGGACTGGGATTGGGGCTGAATCCTTGGAATCTAATTGGAATTTCCTCTTGGATCCATCCTTATCCCTTGTTTTGATCCGTGGTGTCTCCTTGACAGGACAAAAAAATGGGAAAGAAACTCCCCAGGACCGGGATTTGGGATTCAATGGGAATTTCCTCTTGGATCCATCCTTATCCCTTGTTTTCCTCTTTAATGGGCCAAAAACCAGGAGGGAAATTCCCAGGACTGGGATTGGGGCTGAATCCTTGGGATCCAATGGGAATTTCCTCTTGGATCCATCCTTGTTCCATGTTTTCCTCCTTGGTGTCCAATTGACGGGACAAAAAAAAACCGGGAAAGGCTCTCCCCAGGATGCGGATTTCCGCTGGATCCCTTGGAATTTGGTTCCCAAAGAGCCCGGGGACGGGAAGGACCCGGGGCTGGCGCATTCCGAGCCCAGATTCCCGGGATTTTGCGGGAATCCCTTTCCCCGGCAGGCCCTGGCCAAGCTGCTCTTCCACGGGACGCAGCTGGTGACGGACGTCCAGGTGGAAGCGGATCTGCGGGAATGGCGGAGGCGGGAAAAGGAGGGGCCGGAGAGGCGGAGGAGGTGAGCGGGAATTCGGGAATGCCGCCGGATTCCGGCGGAGAGTTTAGGGCCGACAAGGGGCTCCCGAATCCCGCTTTGAGGGGAGTTTTCCGGAGTTTTCCAGGAGAGCTGGGATTTGGGATAAAGGGCTGGAGGGATGGGAGAACAGGGAATGGAATTCCCGCTGGGAAAGGGGAGCTTGGAGTGGGGTCTTGGGGAGGAATTCTCGTCTGGGCTGGAATTCCCAGAGAATTCCTGGATCCCTTGGAATACTCAAGGAAAGGTTGGAGCCACCCTGGGATCATGGATGGGGTTGGGATTGAAGGTCCACGAATCCCGTCCCAAACCATCCTGGAATTCCCGCTCGGAATTCCGCAGCGCATTCCTGGAAAGGCCCCGCCCATCCTGCTCCCACCGGGGAAGTTTTCCAGACTGGGATTTTCCCAAAGCCCTTCCAGCCTCTGGAATTCCCTGATCCCCAGCCAGGATCATTCCCGGCCGCTCCTCTCCTGCTTTCCCATCAGCCCCAAGCCCGGGATTTGGGATATCATCCAGGAAACGCCAAATCCGGGCTCCGAGGCCGAGCGGGATGGGAATTCCCAGCGGGAATCTCCTTAAGGAATTCCAGGACCTGGGAATTTTGGGGGTGGCTCCAACAGGAACTTCCCAGGAGGAAGCTGGCGCTGCTCCGGGGATGTGGGGACGTGGAATTGCTGGGAATGGTTGGATCCCTGTGGGCTTTTCCAAGTTTAATTCCGTCTGGGAATTCCGGCGTGGGATGGGGTGATGGGGTGGGATAATGAGATGGGATCCGTGGGATGGGATCCGTGGGATGGGATCCATGGGATGGGATCCATGGGATGGGATAACGGGATGGGATAATGGGAATGGGAATATGGGTTGGGATATTGGGATGGGATAATGAGATGGGATCCGTGGGATGGGATCCATGGGATGGGATCCATGGGATGGGATAATGAGATGGGATCCATGGGATGGGTTCCATGGGATGGGATAACGGGATGGGATATTGGGATGAGATAATGAGATGGGATAATGGGAATGGGAATATGGGATGGGATATTGGGATGGGATAATGTGTTGGAGTTATGGGATGGGATATAGGGATGGGATATTGGGATGGGATAATGGGATGGGATAATGGGAATGGGAATATGGGTTAGGATATTGGGATGGGATAATGGGTTGGAGTTATGGGATGGGATCCATGGGATGGGTTCCATGGGATGGGATCCATGGGATGGGATCCATGGGATGGGATATTGGGATGGGATATTGGGATGGGATAACGGGATGGGATAATGGGAATGGGAATATGGGTTGGGATATTGGGATGGGATAATGAGATGGGATCCGTGGGATGGGATAATGGGATGGGATCCATGGGATGGGATAATTGGATGGGATAACGGGATGGGATATTGGGATGGGATAATGAGATGGGATAATGGGAATGGGAATATGGGTTGGGATATTGGGATGGGATAATGGGTTGGAGTTATGGGATGGGATCCATGGGATGGGATAATGGGATGGGATAACGGGATGGGATAATGGGAATGGGAATATGGGATGGGATAATGAGATGGGATCCATGGGATGGGATAATAGGATGGGATCATGGGACGGGATTATGGGATGGGATAACGGGATGGGATATTGGGATGAGATAATGAGATGGGATAATGGGAATGGGAATATGGGATGGGATAATGTGTTGGAGCTATGGGATGGGATATAGGGATGGGATCCATGGGATGGGATAATGGGATGGGATAATGGGATAGGATAATGGGTTGGGATCCATGGGATGGGATAACGGGATGGGATTATGGGATGGGATCAATGAGATGGGATAATAGGATGGGATCATGGGACGGGATTATGGGATGGGATAACAGGATGGGATAACGGGATGGGATTATGGAATGGGATAACGGGATGGGATTATTGGATGGGATAACGGGATGGGATAACGGGATGGGATTATGGGATGGGATAATGGAATGGGATAACGGAATGGGATTATTGGATGGGATAACGGGATGGGATTATGGGATGGGATAATGGGATGAGATAATGGAATGGGATAACGGGATGGGATTATTGGATGGGATAACGGGATGGGATAAGGGGATGGGATCCATGGCATGGGATAATGGGATGGGATAACGGGATGGGATCCATGGCATGGGATATTGGGATGGGATTATGGGATGGGATTATGGGATGGGATAACGGGACAGGATAATGGGATGGGATAACGGGATGGGATTATGGGATGGGATAACAGGACAGGATAACGGAATGGGATAACGGGATGGGATAATGGGATGGGCCAACGGGACGGGATCCACGTGGACGGATCCATGGGATGGGAAAGACCCCAGGTCTGGAGCAATCCCAGCCCTCTCCCAGCTCCCGGATTCCCTGGATTCCCGCAGGCTGGAAAAGCTGGAGGAGGAAGCCAAGCTCGGCACGGAGAAGCTGGCGGAGATCAACTCCAGGTGGGCGCTGGCCGGGGACGCGAAGATCCCGCAGGAATTGTGGGATCTGCTGGAGCAGCAGCAGGATCAGTGCCAGCAGCTCCTGGCCCGGAAGAACCGGCTGATCCGAGAGCTCCAGCAGGTATTTGGGAATGCTCGGAGCTGGAGAGGCCTCGGCCACGGATCCGGGCTGGCGGAGATGGGAATGTGCAGCTGGATACAGGGAAGGATCCAGGGAATGCTCGGAGCCGCTTCCCGACGCTCCAGGGGCTCCAGGAGAGCCGGGATTTGGGAAAAAGGATGGAGGGGTGGGAGACAGGGAATGGAATTCCCAGTGGGAAAGAGGAGATTGGGAAGGAATTCCCAGAGAATCCCTGGATCCCCGGCAGTGTCCGAGGGTGGATTTGGATTCCCCTGGGATGGTGGGAAGTGTCCCTGGGATGGGATTGAAGGTCCCTGGATCCCATCCCAAACCATCCCGGGATTCTGGGATCCAGGACGCTCAGGATCCATCCCGAGGGGTTTTTATGGAATTTGGGGATGGAAAAGGGAAGGGAGACCCTTCCTGGAGTGCTGAGATTCCCAGGGAATTCCCAAAATTCCTTCCCGGAGAGGAGTCGGGATGGGGCTGGATCCAAAGCCAGGGCTGGGAGAGCTGGGAATGTGCAGCTGGATGAGGGAAGGATCCCGGGAATCCTGGGAGCCTTTTCCAGAGTTTTCCAGGAGAGCTGGGATTTGGGAAAGGGCTGGAGGGGCGGGAGGCAGGGAATGGAATTCCCACTGGGAAAGGGGAGCTCAGGGTAGGATCTTGGGAAAGAATTCCTGGCTGGGCCGGAATTCCAAGCAAATCCCTGGCAGCGTCCAAGGATGGAGTTTGGATTCCTGCTCCGGGTTTGGGATCCACAGGGATCTGGAAATATCCCAGGATAAGGAGCTGGGAATTCCCAAGGTTTCCCTGTGGATTTGGGAGAAGCCAGAGCTCCCAGAAGACTGGGAATGTCGGCACAGGGCCGGGAATTTCCACACACGGAGACAATTCCGGAGGGGAAAGGGTTTAGGAATCAGGGATTTGTGCTGGGATTCATGGAGCAGTGGGAATAGGAGGGAAAAATCCAGGAGATCCAAGGAAAACAGGGAGGGGAAGAGCCCCAAATCCCGGCACGGATGGAATTCCAGAGGTGGAGAACAACGGGAATCTTCCGGTGTCCCAAGGGGCTCCAGGAGAGCTGGAATTTGGGAAAAGAGGAGCCGGGGACTGGAATTCCCACTGGGAAAGGGGAGCTTGGAGCGGGACCTCGGGAAGGAATTCCCGGCTGGGCCGGAATTCCCAGAAAATCCCTGGGAGCGTGCAAGGATGGATTTTGGATTCCTGCTCCGAGTTTGGGATCCACAGGGATCAAGAGATATCCTGGGATAAAGGAGCTGGGAATTCCCAAAGTTTCCGCGTGGATTTGGGAGCTCCCAGAAGACCGGGAATGTCGGCACAGGGCTGGGAATTCCGGCACACGGAGACAATTCCGGAGGGGAAAGAGTTTAGGAATCAGGGATTTGTGCTGGGATTCATGGAGCAGTGGGAATAGGAGGGAAAAATCCAGGAGATCCAAGGAAATCAGGGAGGGGAAGAGCCCCAAATCCCAGCACGGATGGAATTCCAGAGGTGCAGAACAGCGGGAATCTTCCGGTGTCCCAAGGGGCTCCAGGAGAGCTGGAATTTGGGAAAAGAGGAGCCTGGGACTGGAATTCCCACTGGGAAAGGGGAGCTTGGGGCGGGACCTCGGGAAGGAATTCCCGGCTGGGCCGGAATTCCCAGGAAATCCCTGGGAGCATCCGAGGATGGATTTTGGATTCCTGCTCCGGGTTTGGGATCCACAGGGATCAGGAGATATCCCGAGATAAAGGAGCTGGGAATTCCCAAAGTTTCCGCGTGGATTTGGGAGCTCCCAGAGGAATGGGAATGTCGGCACAGGGCCGGGAATTCCGGCACACGGAGACAATTCCGGATAGGAAAGGGTTTAGGAATCAGGGATTTGTGCTGGGATTCATGGAGCAGTGGGAATAGGAGGGAAAAATCCAGGAGATCCAAGGAAATCAGGGAGGGGAAGAGCCCCAAATCCCGGCACGGATGGAATTCCAGAGGTGGAGAACAGCGGGAATCTTCCGGTGTCCCACGGGGCTCCAGGAGAGCCGGAATTTGGGAAAAGAGGAGCCGGGGACTGGAATTCCCACTGGGAAAGGGGAGCTTGGAGCGGGACCTCGGGAAGGAATTCCCGGCTGGGCCAGAATTCCCAGAAAATCCCCAGGAGCATCCGAGGAAAGGCTGGAGCACCCCGGGATTGTGGGATCCTTAAACTTCCTTCCCTCCCCAAACCTCTCCACGACAATTCCCGCCCTTTCCGTGAGGATTCCCGCTCCGTTCCCGCCGATCCCAAACTCCCCTTTTCCCTGTTTTTTTTTTGTTTTTCCCAGGAGCTGACGGCCAAGGATGAGCAGTACGAGCAGGCCCTGAAGGATCAGGCGGAGGAGATCCGGCTTCTCCTGGAAAGGATGGAAGAGCAGACCAGGAACATGCTCCGGACCTACCGGCACCACCTCCGGCGGATCGAGGTGCCAGATTCCCGGGAAAACAACAACAAAAAAAAAACAGGGAAAAAGCCGGGAAACCGCTCGGCTTCTCTTTTCCCCCCCAAAAAAAACCCCTCGGAGTTGCGGCGCTGGGATGAAATCCGGGCGGATTCCGGAGCTCCGATGGGCCGGGGATGAGTTTGGGAGCGACCCCGGAAGCGTTCCCCGGAGATCCCAGCGTGGAATTCCCGTCTCTCCCACAGAAGAGTTTCGAGGAGGAGCAGCGGGAATTGCTGGCCAACAAGCGGGAAAGGTGGAACGAGGCCATCCGGGCCCACAACGAGCAGGAGGTGAATCCCGCGGGAATGTCGGGAAAAAGCCCTCAGGGATGGCCGGGTCCGGCCGTTCCCGGCGCGGATCCGCGTTCCCGGAGGGCCGAACCCGCCTGGATTTAAATCCCGCCGGGAATGGGGATTTCATCCTGCGCCGGGCAGCTCTTCCGGGGATGGAAGAGCATTTCCAGGTGGGAATCGTTCCCGGTATCCAAAGAAACCCGACCCGGAGCTTTGCCTCGCATCCGGAGGGAGTGGGGCTTGATCCCGCCTGGATCCAGCTGTTCCGGGAATTCCAGAAGGTTCCCTCTGGAGCCTCCTTTTCCCGGCTCCCTCAGCCGATCCCGGTGTTCCGGCCCCGATCCCAATCCGTTCCCATTCCATGGACACGCTCCAGCCCCTCCAGGGCCTGCTTGGAATGCCGGGAAAGCGCCGTGGAGGAGCCGGGGGTTTTTGGGAATGTGGCGGGAACAGGGCGGGATCGGGATGGAGGCGGTGGGGTGGGATGGGTGGGGTTGGATGGGATTGGACGGAATTCGGTGAGGTTGGATGGGGTTGGGATGGAATTGGATGAGGTTGGGATGAGGTTGGATGAGTTTGGATGAGGTTGGATGGGGTTGGATGAGGTTGGATGGAGTTGGATGAGGTTGGATGGAGTTGGATGGGGTTGGATGAGTTTGGATGAGGTTGGATGGAGTTGGATGGGGTTGGATGGAGTTGGATGGGGTTGGATGAGTTTGGATGAGGTTGGATGGAGTTGGATGGGGTTGGATGAGGTTGGATGGAGTTGGATGAGGTTGGATGGAGTTGGATGGGGTTGGATGAGTTTGGATGAGGTTGGATGAGGCTGGATGGGGTTGGATGGGGTTGGATGAGGCTGGAGGAGTTTGGTGAGGTGGGATGAGGTTGGATGGGGTTGGATGGGGTTGGATAGGATAGGATAGGATGAAATTCGATGGGGTTGGATGGGGTTGGATAAGGATGGATGGATTTGGATGAGGTTGGATGAGGTTGGATGAGGTTGTATGAGTTTGGATGGGGTTGGATGGAGTTGGATGAGGTGGGATGGGGTTGGATGGAGTTGGATGAGGTTGGATGAGGTTGGATGAGGTTGGGATGAGGTTGGATGGAATTGGATGGGGTTGGGATGAGGTTGGATGGGGTTGGATGAGATTGGACGGGGTTGGATGAGGATGGATGGGATTGGATGAGGATGGATGGATTTGGATGAGGTTGGATGAGGTTGGATGGGATTGGATGGGGTTGGATGAGGTTGGATGAGGTTGGATGATGTTGGATGAGTTTGGATGGATTTGGATGGGATTGGATGGGATTGGATGGGATTGGATGGGGTTGGATGAGGTTGGATGGAGTTGGATGGAGTTGGATGATGTTGGATAAGGATGGATGAGCATGGATGAGGATGGATCAGTATGGACAAGGCTGGAGGAGTTTGGTGAGGTGGGATGAGGTTGGATGAGGTGGGATGAGGTTGGATGAGGTTGGATGAGGCTGGATGGGGTTGGGATGAGGTTGGATGGGGTTGGATGGGGTTTGATGGGGTTGGATGAGTTTGGATGAAGTTGGATGAGGTTGGATGGGATTGGATGAGGTTGGATGGGATTGGATGGGGTTGGATGAGGTTGGATGAGGTTGGATGGGATTGGATGAGGTTGGATGGGATTGGATGGGGTTGGATGGGATTGGATGGGGTTGGATGGGGTTGGATGGGGTTGGATGAGGTTGGATGAGGTTGGATGGGGTTGGATGAGGTGGGATGAGGTGGGATGAGGTTGGATGGAGTTGGATGTGGATGGATGAGGTTGGGATGAGGTGGGATGAGGTTGGATGGAGTTGGATGGGGTTGGATGGGGTTGGATGGATTTGGATGGATTTGGATGAGGATGGATGGATTTGGATGAGGTTGGATTGGGTTGGATGGGAATGGATGAGGTTGGATGGGGTTGGATAGGATAGGATGAAATTGGATGGGGTTGGATGGGGTTAGATAAGGATGGATGGATTTGGATGAGGATGGATGGATTTGGATGAGGTTGGATGGGGTTGGATGGGGTTGGATGAAGTTGGATGGAGTTGGATGAGGTTGGATGAGGTTGGGTGGGGTTGGGATGAGGTTGGATGGAGTTGGATGAGGATGGATGAAGTTGAATGAGATTGGATGGGGTTGGATGAGGTTGGATGGAGTTGGATGGGGTTGGATGAGGTTGGTTGGAGTTGTTTGGGTTTGGATGAGGTTGGATGAGGTTGGGATGAGGTTGGATGGAATTGGATGGGGTTGGGATGATGTTGGATGAGGTTGGATGATGTTGGATGAGGTTGGATGATGTTGGATGGGGTTGGATGATGTTGGTTGGAGTTGGATGGGATTGGATAAGGATGGATGAGTATGGATGAGGGTGGATCAGTATGGATGAGGCTGGAGGATGTTGGATGAGGTTGGATGGGGTTGGGATGAGGTTGGATGGAGTTGGATGAGGTTGGATGGAGTTGGATGAGGTTGGATGGGGTTGGATGGGGTTGGATGAGGATGGATGAGGTTGGATGGGATTGGAGGATGTTGGATGGGGTTGGGATGAGGTTGGATGGAGTTGGATGATGTTGGATAAGGATGGATGAGTATGGATGAGGGTGGATCAGTATGGATGAGGATGGATGAGGATGGATGAGGGTGGACCTGTATGGATGAGGTGGGATGGAATTGGATGAGGGTGCATGAGTATGGATGAAGGTGGATCAGTATGGATGAGGTGGGATGATGTTGGATGAGGTGGGAGGATGTTGGATGAGGTGGGATGATGTTGGATGAGGTTCTCCCTGTTCCCACAGCTGGAATTCCTGCGGCAGCAGATGGACAAGGCGCTGGATTTCGAGAAGCAGCTGAGCGAGCTTCAGGACGAGGGTCTGGAAAGCTACGACAGCCTGAAACTCCAGCTGGAACAGGATGTGGAGGTACCGGGAAAAGCCCCGGATCAGGGAATCACCACTGGGAATCATGGAATGGCTCGGCTGGGAAGGGACCTCAAATCCCATCCCATCCCAGGGCGCTCCGGCTTTTCCTTGGATACTCCCAGGGATCTGGGAATTCCAGCCCCTCCTGGGAAGTTCCTGTTGGAGCCACCCCCAAAATTCCCAGGTCCTGGAATTCCTGAAGGAGATTCCCGCTGGGAATTCCCATCCCGCTCGGCCTCGGAGCCCGGATTTGGCGTTTTCCTGGCTGATATCCCAAATCCCGGGCTTGGGGCTGATGGGAAAGCAGGAGAGGAGCGGCCGGGAATGATCCTGGCTGGGGATCAGGGAATTCCAGAGGCTGGAAGGGCTTTGGGAAAATCCCAGTCTGGAAAACTTCCCCGGTGGGAGCAGGATGGGCGGGGCCTTTCCAGGAATGCGCTGCGGAATTCCGAGCGGGAATTCCAGGATGGTTTGGGATGGGATTCGTGGACCTTCAATCCCAATCCCATCCCAACGCCAACCACGATCCCAGGGTGGCTCCAAACTTTCCTTGGACACTGCCAGGGATCCAGGAATCTCTGGGAATTCCAGGCCAGCTGGGAATTCTTTCCCAGGATCCTACCCCGAGCTCCCCTTTCCCACTGGGAATTCCATTCCCTGCCTCCCGCCCCTCCAGCCCTTTCCCAAATCCCAGCTCTCCTGGAAAACTCTGGAAAAGGCTCCCAGGATTCCCGGCATCCTTCCCTCATCCAGCTGCACATTCCCAGCTCTCCCAGCCCTGGCTTTGGATCCAGCCCCATCCCGACTCCTCTCCAGGAAGGAATTTTGGGAATTCCCTGGGAATCTCAGCACTCCAGGAAGGGTCTCCCTTCCCTTTTCCATCCCCAAATTCCATGAAAACCCCTCGGGATGGATCCTGAGCGTCCTGGATCCCAGAATCCCGGGATGGTTTGGGATGGGATCCAGGGACCTTCAATCCCATCCCAGGGACACTTCCCAGCATCCCAGGGGGATCCAAATCCACCCTCGGACACTGCCGGGGATCCAGGGATTCTCTGGGAATTCCAGCCCGGCCGGGAATTCCTTCCCAATCTTCCCAAAATCCCAGTGGGAATTCCATTCCCTGCCTCCCGCCCCTCCATCCTTTATCCCAAATCCCGGTTTTCCTGGAGCCCCTGGAGGCTCGGGAAGCGGCTCCGAGCATTCCCGGGATCCTTCCCTGCTCCAGCTGCACATTCCCAGCCCGGATCCAGCCTCGGAGCAACTCCGAGCATTCCCTGGGCAGCTCCACGTCCTGAATTCCCGATAACCTGTAGGCGTGGGATGTTCCCAGCTGCCCCGGAGCTGGTTTGGGATGGAAACTTCGGGAAAACGACCTTGAGCTGCGGCTGGGGGAGGCTCCGGAGAGAATTTTCCCTCTCCGCTTTCCAAGGCCTTATCCCGGTTCGGGAGCAGCCTCGGGAACGGGGATAACGACGGAGAAATCCCTCGGGCTGTCACAGGGACTCCCAGGAATTTTAGGAATATTTTAGGAGTATTTTAGGAGTATTTTAGGAGTATTTCAGGAATATTTCAGGAATTTCAGGAATATCTTAGGAATATTTTAAGAGTATTTTAGGAGTAATTTAGGAATATTTTAAGAGTATTTTAGGAATATTTTAAGAGTATTTTAGAACTATTTTAGGAATATTTTAGGACTATTTTAGGAATACTTTAGGAATATTTTAAGAGTATTTTAGGAATATTTTAGGATATTTTAGGAGTATTTTAGGAACATTTTTGGAATATTTTAGGAATATTTTAGGAGTATTTTAGGAACATTTTTGGAATATTTTAGGAGTATTTTAGGAATTTTAGGAATATTTTAAGAGAATTTTAGGAATATTTTAGGAGTATTTAAAGAGTATTTTAGGAGTCTTAGGAATATTTTAGGAGTATTTTAGGAATATTTCAGGAATTTCAGGAATATCTTAGGAATATTTTAGGAGTATTTTAGGAATAATTTAGGAATATTTTAAGAGTATTTAGGAATATTTTAGGATATTTTAGGAGTATTTTAGGAACATTTTTGGAATATTTTAGGAATTTTAGGAATATTTTAAGAGAATTTTAGGAATATTTTAGGAGTATTTAAAGAGTATTTTAGGAGTCTTAGGAATATTTTAGGAGTATTTCAGGAATATCTTAGGGATATTTTAAGAGTATTTTAGGAACACTTTAGGAATATTTTAAGAGTATTTTAGGAATATTTTAAGAGTATTTTAGAACTATTTTAGGAATATTTTAGGACTATTTTAGGAATATTTTAAGAGTATTTTAGGAATATTTTAGGATATTTTAGGAGTATTTTAGGAACATTTTTGGAATATTTTAGGAATATTTTAGGAGTATT
>JBBAXF010000173.1:0-64704 GCA_037837765.1 Delichon dasypus | reverse complement strand
TTCTCTGCTTCTATCAGTGATTTCTGAGCTGCTGATGCTAGGCTGTCTGTTTTCCATGTTTGCAACAAGTGCAGCACGTATGCTGCACCCTGCTTGCTCTGTTTCCCTGTTAGAAGCTGTGAGGTGGAACAAGTTTCTCTCTGCGAGAACAGCACGCATAGTGCTCGCTTCTGTGTGCTTCTTTTCAGCGGTTTGCTCTCTGTGCATCATATGTGCGGTTTCACCTCTTCTAGCCAGCCAATATGCTCCTGCAGCATTTCTCTGCTTCTCTCAGTGATTTCTGAGCTGCTGATGCTAGGCTGTCTGTTTTCCATGTTTGCAACAAGTGCAGCACGTATGCTGCACCCTGCTTGCTCTGTTTCCCTGTTAGAAGCTGTACGGTGGAACAAGTTTCTCTCTGCGAGAACAGCATGCATAGTGCTCGCTTCTGTGTGCTTCTTTTCAGCGGTTTGCTCTCTGTGCAGCATATGTGCGGTTTCACCTCTTCTAGCCAGCCAATATGCTCCTGCAGCATTTCTCTGCTTCTATCAGTGATTTCTGAGCTGCTGATGCTAGGCTGTCTGTTTTCCATGTTTGCAACAAGTGCAGCAAGTATGCTGCACCCTGCTTGCTCTGTTTCCCTGTTAGAAGCTGTACGGTGTAACAAGTTTCTCTCTGCGAGAACAGCACGCATAGTGCTCGCTTCTGTGTGCTTCTTTTCAGCGGTTTGCTCTCTGTGCAGCATATGTGCGGTTTCACCTCTTCTAGCCAGCCAATATGCTCCTGCAGCATTTCTCTGCTTCTCTCAGTGATTTCTGAGCTGCTGATGCTAGGCTGTCTGTTTTCCATGTTTGCAACAAGTGCAGCACGTATGCTGCACCCTGCTTGCTCTGTTTCCCTGTTAGAAGCTGTGAGGTGGAACAAGTTTCTCTCTGCGAGAACAGCACGCATAGTGCTCGCTTCTGTGTGCTTCTTTTCAGCGGTTTGCTCTCTGTGCAGCATATGTGCTGTTTCACCTCTTCTAGCCAGCCAATATGCTCCTGCAGCATTTCTCTGCTTCTCTCAGTGATTTCTGAGCTGCTGATGCTAGGCTGTCTGTTTTCCATGTTTGCAACAAGTGCAGCACGTATGCTGCACCCTGCTTGCTCTGTTTCCCTGTTAGAAGCAGTACGGTGGAACAAGTTTCTCTCTGCGAGAACAACACGCATAGTGCTCGCTTCTGTGTGCTTCTTTTCAGCGGTTTGCTCTCTGTGCAGCATATGTGCGGTTTCACCTCTTCTAGCCAGCCAATATGCTCCTGCAGCATTTCTCTGCTTCTATCAGTGATTTCTGAGCTGCTGATGCTAGGCTGTCTGTTTTCCATGTTTGCAACAAGTGCAGCACGTATGCTGCACCCTGCTTGCTCTGTTTCCCTGTTAGAAGCTGTGAGGTGGAACAGTTTCTCTCTGCGAGA
Organism: Delichon dasypus; assembly: GCA_037837765.1. Lineage (NCBI taxonomy): Eukaryota > Metazoa > Chordata > Aves > Passeriformes > Hirundinidae > Delichon > Delichon dasypus. The sequence goes on along the minus strand of JBBAXF010000173.1, from coordinate 63,272 downwards.
ACAGCATGCATAGTGCTCGCTTCTGTGTGCTTCTTTTCAGCGGTTTGCTCTCTGTGCATCATATGTGCGGTTTCACCTCTTCTAGCCAGCCAATATGCTCCTGCAGCATTTCTCTGCTTCTCTCAGTGATTTCTGAGCTGCTGATGCTAGGCTGTCTGTTTTCCATGTTTGCAACAAGTGCAGCACGTATGCTGCACCCTGCTTGCTCTGTTTCCCTGTTAGAAGCTGTACGGTGGAACAAGTTTCTCTCTGCGAGAACAGCACGCATAGTGCTCGCTTCTGTGTGCTTCTTTTCAGCGGTTTGCTCTCTGTGCAGCATATGTGCGGTTTCACCTCTTCTAGCCAGCCAATATGCTCCTGCAGCATTTCTCTGCTTCTCTCAGTGATTTCTGAGCTGCTGATGCTAGGCTGTCTGTTTTCCATGTTTGCAACAAGTGCAGCACGTATGCTGCACCCTGCTTGCTCTGTTTCCCCTGTTAGAAGCTGTACGGTGGAACAAGTTTCTCTCTGCGAGAACAGCATGCATAGTGCTCGCTTCTGTGTGCTTCTTTTCAGCGGTTTGCTCTCTGTGCAGCATATGTGCGGTTTCAGCTCTTCTAGCCAGCCAATATGCTCCTGCAGCATTTCTCTGCTTCTATCAGTGATTTCTGAGCTGCTGATGCTAGGCTGTCTGTTTTCCATGTTTGCAACAAGTGCAGCACGTATGCTGCACCCTGCTTGCTCTGTTTCCCTGTTAGAAGCTGTGAGGTGGAACAAGTTTCTCTCTGCGAGAACAGCACGCATAGTGCTCGCTTCTGTGTGCTTCTTTCAGCGGTTTGCTCTCTGTGCAGCATATGTGCGGTTTCACCTCTTCTAGCCAGCCAATATGCTCCTGCAGCATTTCTCTGCTTCTCTCAGTGATTTCTGAGCTGCTGATGCTAGGCTGTCTGTTTTCCATGTTTGCAACAAGTGCAGCACGTATGCTGCACCCTGCTTGCTCTGTTTCCCTGTTAGAAGCTGTACGGTGGAACAAGTTTCTCTCTGCGAGAACAACACGCATAGTGCTCGCTTCTGTGTGCTTCTTTTCAGCGGTTTGCTCTCTGTGCAGCATATGTGCTGTTTCACCTCTTCTAGCCAGCCAATATGCTCCTGCAGCATTTCTCTGCTTCTCTCAGTGATTTCTGAGCTGCTGATGCTAGGCTGTCTGTTTTCCATGTTTGCAACAAAGTGCAGCACGTATGCTGCACCCTGCTTGCTCTGTTTCCCTGTTAGAAGCTGTACGGTGGAACAAGTTTCTCTCTGCGAGAACAGCATGCATAGTGCTCGCTTCTGTGTGCTTCTTTTCAGCGGTTTGCTCTCTGTGCAGCATATGTGCGGTTTCAGCTCTTCTAGCCAGCCAATATGCTCCTGCAGCATTTCTCTGCTTCTATCAGTGATTTCTGAGCTGCTGATGCTAGGCTGTCTGTTTTCCATGTTTGCAACAAGTGCAGCACGTATGCTGCACCCTGCTTGCTCTGTTTCCCTGTTAGAAGCAGTACGGTGGAACAAGTTTCTCTCTGCGAGAACAACACGCATAGTGCTCGCTTCTGTGTGCTTCTTTTCAGCGGTTTGCTCTCTGTGCAGCATATGTGCGGTTTCACCTCTTCTAGCCAGCCAATATGCTCCTGCAGCATTTCTCTGCTTCTATCAGTGATTTCTGAGCTGCTGATGCTAGGCTGTCTGTTTTCCATGTTTGCAACAAGTGCAGCACGTATGCTGCACCCTGCTTGCTCTGTTTCCCTGTTAGAAGCTGTGAGGTGGAACAAGTTTCTCTCTGCGAGAACAGCACGCATAGTGCTCGCTTCTGTGTGCTTCTTTTCAGCGGTTTGCTCTCTGTGCATCATATGTGCGGTTTCACCTCTTCTAGCCAGCCAATATGCTCCTGCAGCATTTCTCTGCTTCTCTCAGTGATTTCTGAGCTGCTGATGCTAGGCTGTCTGTTTTCCATGTTTGCAACAAGTGCAGCACGTATGCTGCACCCTGCTTGCTCTGTTTCCCTGTTAGAAGCTGTACGGTGGAACAAGTTTCTCTCTGCGAGAACAGCATGCATAGTGCTCGCTTCTGTGTGCTTCTTTTCAGCGGTTTGCTCTCTGTGCAGCATATGTGCGGTTTCAGCTCTTCTAGCCAGCCAATATGCTCCTGCAGCATTTCTCTGCTTCTATCAGTGATTTCTGAGCTGCTGATGCTAGGCTGTCTGTTTTCCATGTTTGCAACAAGTGCAGCAAGTATGCTGCACCCTGCTTGCTCTGTTTCCCTGTTAGAAGCTGTACGGTGTAACAAGTTTCTCTCTGCGAGAACAGCACGCATAGTGCTCGCTTCTGTGTGCTTCTTTTCAGCGGTTTGCTCTCTGTGCAGCATATGTGCGGTTTCACCTCTTCTAGCCAGCCAATATGCTCCTGCAGCATTTCTCTGCTTCTCTCAGTGATTTCTGAGCTGCTGATGCTAGGCTGTCTGTTTTCCATGTTTGCAACAAGTGCAGCACGTATGCTGCACCCTGCTTGCTCTGTTTCCCTGTTAGAAGCTGTGAGGTGGAACAAGTTTCTCTCTGCGAGAACAGCACGCATAGTGCTCGCTTCTGTGTGCTTCTTTTCAGCGGTTTGCTCTCTGTGCAGCATATGTGCTGTTTCACCTCTTCTAGCCAGCCAATATGCTCCTGCAGCATTTCTCTGCTTCTCTCAGTGATTTCTGAGCTGCTGATGCTAGGCTGTCTGTTTTCCATGTTTGCAACAAGTGCAGCACGTATGCTGCACCCTGCTTGCTCTGTTTCCCTGTTAGAAGCTGTACGGTGGAACAAGTTTCTCTCTGCGAGAACAGCACGCATAGTGCTCGCTTCTGTGTGCTTCTTTTCAGCCGTTTGCTCTCTGTGCAGCATATGTGCTGTTTCACCTCTTCTAGCCAGCCAATATGCTCCTGCAGCATTTCTCTGCTTCTCTCAGTGATTTCTGAGCTGCTGATGCTAGGCTGTCCTGTTTTCCATGTTTGCAACAAGTGCAGCACGTATGCTGCACCCTGCTTGCTCTGTTTCCCTGTTAGAAGCTGTGAGGTGGAACAAGTTTCTCTCTGCGAGAACAGCACGCATAGTGCTCGCTTCTGTGTGCTTCTTTTCAGCGGTTTGCTCTCTGTGCAGCATATGTGCGGTTTCACCTCTTCTAGCCAGCCAATATGCTCCTGCAGCATTTCTCTGCTTCTCTCAGTGATTTCTGACCTGCTGATGCTAGGCTGTCTGTTTTCCATGTTTGCAACAAGTGCAGCACGTATGCTGCACCCTGCTTGCTCTGTTTCCCTGTTAGAAGCTGTGAGGTGGAACAAGTTTCTCTCTGCGAGAACAACACGCATAGTGCTCGCTTCTGTGTGCTTCTTTTCAGCGGTTTGCTCTCTGTGCAGCATATGTGCGGTTTCACCTCTTCTAGCCAGCCAATATGCTCCTGCAGCATTTCTCTGCTTCTATCAGTGATTTCTGAGCTGCTGATGCTAGGCTGTCTGTTTTCCATGTTTGCAACAAGTGCAGCACGTATGCTGCACCCTGCTTGCTCTGTTTCCCTGTTAGAAGCTGTACGGTGGAACAAGTTTCTCTCTGCGAGAACAGCATGCATAGTGCTCGCTTCTGTGTGCTTCTTTTCAGCGGTTTGCTCTCTGTGCAGCATATGTGCGGTTTCAGCTCTTCTAGCCAGCCAATATGCTCCTGCAGCATTTCTCTGCTTCTATCAGTGATTTCTGAGCTGCTGATGCTAGGCTGTCTGTTTTCCATGTTTGCAACAAGTGCAGCACGTATGCTGCACCCTGCTTGCTCTGTTTCCCTGTTAGAAGCTGTGAGGTGGAACAAGTTTCTCTCTGCGAGAACAGCACGCATAGTGCTCGCTTCTGTGTGCTTCTTTTCAGCGGTTTGCTCTCTGTGCAGCATATGTGCGGTTTCACCTCTTCTAGCCAGCCAATATGCTCCTGCAGCATTTCTCTGCTTCTATCAGTGATTTCTGAGCTGCTGATGCTAGGCTGTCTGTTTTCCATGTTTGCAACAAGTGCAGCACGTATGCTGCACCCTGCTTGCTCTGTTTCCCTGTTAGAAGCTGTGAGGTGGAACAAGTTTCTCTCTGCGAGAACAGCACGCATAGTGCTCGCTTCTGTGTGCTTCTTTTCAGCGGTTTGCTCTCTGTGCATCATATGTGCGGTTTCACCTCTTCTAGCCAGCCAATATGCTCCTGCAGCATTTCTCTGCTTCTCTCAGTGATTTCTGAGCTGCTGATGCTAGGCTGTCTGTTTTCCATGTTTGCAACAAGTGCAGCACGTATGCTGCACCCTGCTTGCTCTGTTTCCCTGTTAGAAGCTGTGAGGTGTAACAAGTTTCTCTCTGCGAGAACAGCACGCATAGTGCTCGCTTCTGTGTGCTTCTTTTCAGCGGTTTGCTCTCTGTGCAGCATATGTGCGGTTTCACCTCTTCTAGCCAGCCAATATGCTCCTGCAGCATTTCTCTGCTTCTCTCAGTGATTTCTGAGCTGCTGATGCTAGGCTGTCTGTTTTCCATGTTTGCAACAAGTGCAGCACGTATGCTGCACCCTGCTTGCTCTGTTTCCCTTTTAGAAGCTGTACGGTGGAACAAGTTTCTATCTGCGAGAACAACACGCATAGTGCTCGCTTCTGTGTGCTTCTTTTCAGCGGTTTGCTCTCTGTGCAGCATATGTGCTGTTTCACCTCTTCTAGCCAGCCAATATGCTCCTGCAGCATTTCTCTGCTTCTCTCAGTGATTTCTGAGCTGCTGATGCTAGGCTGTCTGTTTTCCATGTTTGCAACAAGTGCAGCACGTATGCTGCACCCTGCTTGCTCTGTTTCCCTGTTAGAAGCTGTGAGGTGGAACAAGTTTCTCTCTGCAAGAACAGCACGCATAGTGCTCGCTTCTGTGTGCTTCTTTTCAGCGGTTTGCTCTCTGTGCAGCATATGTGCTGTTTCACCTCTTCTAGCCAGCCAATATGCTCCTGCAGCATTTCTCTGCTTCTCTCAGTGATTCTGAGCTGCTGATGCTAGGCTGTCTGTTTTCCAGGTTTGCAACAAGTGCAGCACGTATGCTGCACCCTGCTTGCTCTGTTTCCCTGTTAGAAGCTGTGAGGTGGAACAAGTTTCTCTCTGCGAGAACAGCACGCATAGTGCTCGCTTCTGTGTGCTTCTTTTCAGCGGTTTGCTCTCTGTGCATCATATGTGCGGTTTCACCTCTTCTAGCCAGCCAATATGCTCCTGCAGCATTTCTCTGCTTCTCTCAGTGATTTCTGAGCTGCTGATGCTAGGCTGTCTCTTTTCCATGTTTGCAACAAGTGCAGCACGTATGCTGCACCCTGCTTGCTCTGTTTCCCTGTTAGAAGCTGTACGGTGGAACAAGTTTCTCTCTGCGAGAACAGCATGCATAGTGCTCGCTTCTGTGTGCTTCGTTTCAGCGGTTTGCTCTCTGTGCAGCATATGTGCGGTTTCAGCTCTTCTAGCCAGCCAATATGCTCCTGCAGCATTTCTCTGCTTCTATCAGTGATTTCTGAGCTGCTGATGCTAGGCTGTCTGTTTTCCATGTTTGCAACAAGTGCAGCAAGTATGCTGCACCCTGCTTGCTCTGTTTCCCTGTTAGAAGCTGTACGGTGTAACAAGTTTCTCTCTGCGAGAACAGCACGCATAGTGCTCGCTTCTGTGTGCTTCTTTTCAGCGGTTTGCTCTCTGTGCAGCATATGTGCTGTTTCACCTCTTCTAGCCAGCCAATATGCTCCTGCAGCATTTCTCTGCTTCTCTCAGTGATTTCTGAGCTGCTGATGCTAGGCTGTCTGTTTTCCATGTTTGCAACAAGTGCAGCACGTATGCTGCACCCTGCTTGCTCTGTTTCCCTGTTAGAAGCTGTGAGGTGGAACAAGTTTCTCTCTGCGAGAACAGCACGCATAGTGCTCGCTTCTGTGTGCTTCTTTTCAGCGGTTTGCTCTCTGTGCAGCATATGTGCTGTTTCACCTCTTCTAGCCAGCCAATATGCTCCTGCAGCATTTCTCTGCTTCTCTCAGTGATTTCTGAGCTGCTGATGCTAGGCTGTCTGTTTTCCATGTTTGCAACAAGTGCAGCACGTATGCTGCACCCTGCTTGCTCTGTTTCCCTGTTAGAAGCAGTACGGTGGAACAAGTTTCTCTCTGCGAGAACAACACGCATAGTGCTCGCTTCTGTGTGCTTCTTTTCAGCGGTTTGCTCTCTGTGCAGCATATGTGCGGTTTCACCTCTTCTAGCCAGCCAATATGCTCCTGCAGCATTTCTCTGCTTCTATCAGTGATTTCTGAGCTGCTGATGCTAGGCTGTCTGTTTTCCATGTTTGCAACAAGTGCAGCACGTATGCTGCACCCTGCTTGCTCTGTTTCCCTGTTAGAAGCTGTGAGGTGGAACAAGTTTCTCTCTGCGAGAACAGCATGCATAGTGCTCGCTTCTGTGTGCTTCTTTTCAGCGGTTTGCTCTCTGTGCATCATATGTGCGGTTTCACCTCTTCTAGCCAGCCAATATGCTCCTGCAGCATTTCTCTGCTTCTCTCAGTGATTTCTGAGCTGCTGATGCTAGGCTGTCTGTTTTCCATGTTTGCAACAAGTGCAGCACGTATGCTGCACCCTGCTTGCTCTGTTTCCCTGTTAGAAGCTGTGAGGTGGAACAAGTTTCTCTCTGCGAGAACAGCACGCATAGTGCTCGCTTCTGTGTGCTTCTTTTCAGCGGTTTGCTCTCTGTGCAGCATATGTGCGGTTTCACCTCTTCTAGCCAGCCAATATGCTCCTGCAGCATTTCTCTGCTTCTCTCAGTGATTTCTGAGCTGCTGATGCTAGCTGTCTGTTTTCCATGTTTGCAACAAGTGCAGCACGTATGCTGCACCTGCTTGCTCTGTTTCCCTGTTAGAAGCTGTACGGTGGAACAAGTTTCTCTCTGCGAGAACAGCATGCATAGTGCTCGCTTCTGTGTGCTTCTTTTCAGCGGTTTGCTCTCTGTGCAGCATATGTGCGGTTTCAGCTCTTCTAGCCAGCCAATATGCTCCTTGCAGCATTTCCTCTGCTTCTATCAGTGATTTCTGAGCTGCTGATGCTAGGCTGTCTGTTTTCCATGTTTGCAACAAGTGCAGCACGTATGCTGCACCCTGCTTGCTCTGTTTCCCTGTTAGAAGCTGTGAGGTGGAACAAGTTTCTCTCTGCGAGAACAGCACGCATAGTGCTCGCTTCTGTGTGCTTCTTTTCAGCGGTTTGCTCTCTGTGCAGCATATGTGCGGTTTCACCTCTTCTAGCCAGCCAATATGCTCCTGCAGCATTTCTCTGCTTCTCTCAGTGATTTCTGAGCTGCTGATGCTAGGCTGTCTGTTTTCCATGTTTGCAACAAGTGCAGCACGTATGCTGCACCCTGCTTGCTCTGTTTCCCTGTTAGAAGCTGTACGGTGGAACAAGTTTCTCTCTGCGAGAACAGCACGCATAGTGCTCGCTTCTGTGTGCTTCTTTTCAGCCGTTTGCTCTCTGTGCAGCATATGTGCTGTTTCACCTCTTCTAGCCAGCCAATATGCTCCTGCAGCATTTCTCTGCTTCTCTCAGTGATTTCTGAGCTGCTGATGCTAGGCTGTCTGTTTTCCATGTTTGCAACAAGTGCAGCACGTATGCTGCACCCTGCTTGCTCTGTTTCCCTGTTAGAAGCTGTGAGGTGGAACAAGTTTCTCTCTGCGAGAACAGCACGCATAGTGCTCGCTTCTGTGTGCTTCTTTTCAGCGGTTTGCTCTCTGTGCAGCATATGTGCGGTTTCACCTCTTCTAGCCAGCCAATATGCTCCTGCAGCATTTCTCTGCTTCTCTCAGTGATTTCTGACCTGCTGATGCTAGGCTGTCTGTTTTCCATGTTTGCAACAAGTGCAGCACGTATGCTGCACCCTGCTTGCTCTGTTTCCTGTTAGAAGCTGTGAGGTGGAACAAGTTTCTCTCTGCGAGAACAACACGCATAGTGCTCGCTTCTGTGTGCTTCTTTTCAGCGGTTTGCTCTCTGTGCAGCATATGTGCGGTTTCACCTCTTCTAGCCAGCCAATATGCTCCTGCAGCATTTCTCTGCTTCTATCAGTGATTTCTGAGCTGCTGATGCTAGGCTGTCTGTTTTCCATGTTTGCAACAAGTGCAGCACGTATGCTGCACCCTGCTTGCTCTGTTTCCCTGTTAGAAGCTGTACGGTGGAACAAGTTTCTCTCTGCGAGAACAGCATGCATAGTGCTCGCTTCTGTGTGCTTCTTTTCAGCGGTTTGCTCTCTGTGCAGCATATGTGCGGTTTCAGCTCTTCTAGCCAGCCAATATGCTCCTGCAGCATTTCTCTGCTTCTATCAGTGATTTCTGAGCTGCTGATGCTAGGCTGTCTGTTTTCCATGTTTGCAACAAGTGCAGCACGTATGCTGCACCCTGCTTGCTCTGTTTCCCTGTTAGAAGCAGTACGGTGGAACAAGTTTCTCTCTGCGAGAACAACACGCATAGTGCTCGCTTCTGTGTGCTTCTTTCAGCGGTTTGCTCTCTGTGCAGCATATGTGCGGTTTCACCTCTTCTAGCCAGCCAATATGCTCCTGCAGCATTCTCTGCTTCTATCAGTGATTTCTGAGCTGCTGATGCTAGGCTGTCTGTTTTCCATGTTTGCAACAAGTGCAGCACGTATGCTGCACCCTGCTTGCTCTGTTTCCCTGTTAGAAGCTGTGAGGTGGAACAAGTTTCTCTCTGCGAGAACAGCACGCATAGTGCTCGCTTCTGTGTGCTTCTTTTCAGCGGTTTGCTCTCTGTGCATCATATGTGCGGTTTCACCTCTTCTAGCCAGCAATATGCTCCTGCAGCATTTCTCTGCTTCTCTCAGTGATTTCTGAGCTGCTGATGCTAGGCTGTCTGTTTTCCATGTTTGCAACAAGTGCAGCACGTATGCTGCACCCTGCTTGCTCTGTTTCCCTGTTAGAAGCTGTGAGGTGTAACAAGTTTCTCTCTGCGAGAACAGCACGCATAGTGCTCGCTTCTGTGTGCTTCTTTTCAGCGGTTTGCTCTCTGTGCAGCATATGTGCGGTTTCACCTCTTCTAGCCAGCCAATATGCTCCTGCAGCATTTCTCTGCTTCTCTCAGTGATTTCTGAGCTGCTGATGCTAGGCTGTCTGTTTTCCATGTTTGCAACAAGTGCAGCACGTATGCTGCACCCTGCTTGCTCTGTTTCCCTGTTAGAAGCTGTACGGTGGAACAAGTTTCTCTCTGCGAGAACAACACGCATAGTGCTCGCTTCTGTGTGCTTCTTTTCAGCGCTTTGCTCTCTGTGCAGCATATGTGCTGTTTCACCTCTTCTAGCCAGCCAATATGCTCCTGCAGCATTTCTCTGCTTCTCTCAGTGATTTCTGAGCTGCTGATGCTAGGCTGTCTGTTTTCCATGTTTGCAACAAGTGCAGCACGTATGCTGCACCCTGCTTGCTCTGTTTCCCTGTTAGAAGCTGTGAGGTGGAACAAGTTTCTCCTCTGCGAGAACAGCACGCATAGTGCTCGCTTCTGTGTGCTTCTTTCAGCGGTTTGCTCTCTGTGCAGCATATGTGCTGTTTCACCTCTTCTAGCCAGCCAATATGCTCCTGCAGCATTTCTCTGCTTCTCTCAGTGATTTCTGAGCTGCTGATTGCTAGGCTGTCTGTTTTCCATGTTTGCAACAAGTGCAGCACGTATGCTGCACCCTGCTTGCTCTGTTTCCCTGTTAGAAGCCTGTGAGGTGGAACAAGTTTCTCTCTGCGAGAACAACACGCATAGTGCTCGCTTCTGTGTGCTTCTTTCAGCGGTTTGCTCTCTGTGCAGCATATGTGCGGTTTCACCTCTTCTAGCAGCCAATATGCTCCTGCAGCATTTCTCTGCTTCTATCAGTGATTTCTGAGCTGCTGATGCTAGGCTGTCTGTTTTCCATGTTTGCAACAAGTGCAGCAACGTATGCTGCACCCTGCTTGCTCTGTTTCCCTGTTAGAAGCTGTACGGTGGAACAAGTTTCTCTCTGCGAGAACAGCATGCATAGTGCTCGCTTCTGTGTGCTTCTTTTCAGCGGTTTGCTCTCTGTGCAGCATATGTGCGGTTTCAGCTCTTCTAGCCAGCCAATATGCTCCTGCAGCATTTCTCTGCTCTCTCAGTGATTTCTGAGCTGCTGATGCTAGGCTGTCTGTTTTCCATGTTTGCAACAAGTGCAGCACGTATGCTGCACCCTGCTTGCTCTGTTTCCCTGTTAGAAGCAGTACGGTGGAACAAGTTTCTCTCTGCGAGAACAACACGCATAGTGCTCGCTTCTGTGTGCTTCTTTTCAGCGGTTTGCTCTCTGTGCAGCATATGTGCCGGTTTCAGCTCTTCTAGCCAGCCAATATGCTCCTGCAGCATTTCTCTGCTTCTCTCAGTGATTTCTGAGCTGCTGATGCTAGGCTGTCTGTTTTCCATGTTTGCAACAAGTGCAGCACGTATGCTGCACCCTGCTTGCTCTGTTTCCCTGTTAGAAGCTGTGAGGTGGAACAAGTTTCTCTCTGCGAGAACAGCACGCATAGTGCTCGCTTCTGTGTGCTTCTTTTCAGCGGTTTGCTCTCTGTGCAGCATATGTGCTGTTTCACCTCTTCTAGCCAGCCAATATGCTCCTGCAGCATTTCTCTGCTTCTATCAGTGATTTCTGAGCTGCTGATGCTAGGGCTGTCTGTTTTCCATGTTTGCAACAAGTGCAGCAAGTATGCTGCACCCTGCTTGCTCTGTTTCCCTGTTAGAAGCTGTACGGTGGAACAAGTTTCTCTCTGCGAGAACAGCACGCATAGTGCTCGCTTCTGTGTGCTTCTTTTCAGCGGTTTTGCTCTCTGTGCAGCATATGTGCGGTTTCACCTCTTCTAGCCAGCCAATATGCTCCTGCAGCATTTCTCTGCTTCTATCAGTGATTTCTGAGCTGCTGATGCTAGGCTGTCTCTTTTCCATGTTTGCAACAAGTGCAGCACGTATGCTGCACTGCTTGCTCTGTTTCCCTGTTAGAAGCTGTGAGGTGGAACAAGTTTCTCTCTGCGAGAACAGCACGCATAGTGCTCGCTTCTGTGTGCTTCTTTTCAGCGGTTTGCTCTCTGTGCAGCAATATGTGCTGTTTCACCTCTTCTAGCCAGCCAATATGCTCCTGCAGCATTTCTCTGCTTCTCTCAGTGATTTCTGAGCTGCTGATGCTAGGCTGTCTCTTTTCCATGTTTGCAACAAGTGCAGCACGTATGCTGCACCCTGCTTGCTCTGTTTCCCTGTTAGAAGCTGTGAGGTGGAACAAGTTTCTCTCTGCGAGAACAGCACGCATAGTGCTCGCTTCTGTGTGCTTCTTTTCAGCGGTTTGCTCTCTGTGCAGCATATGTGCGGTTTCACCTCTTCTAGCCAGCCAATATGCTCCTGCAGCATTTCTCTGCTTCTATCAGTGATTTCTGAGCTGCTGATGCTAGGCTGTCTGTTTTCCATGTTTGCAACAAGTGCAGCACGTATGCTGCACCCTGCTTGCTGTTTCCCTGTTAGAAGCAGTACGGTGGAACAAGTTTCTCTCTGCGAGAACAACACGCATAGTGCTCGCTTCTGTATGCTTCTTTTCAGCGGTTTGCTCTCTGTGCAGCATATGTGCGGTTTCACCTCTTCTAGCCAGCCAATATGCTCCTGCAGCATTTCTCTTCTTCTATCAGTGATTTCTGAGCTGCTGATGCTAGGCTGTCTCTTTTCCATGTTTGCAACAAGTGCAGCACGTATGCTGCACCCTGCTTGCTCTGTTTCCCTGTTAGAAGCTGTGAGGTGGAACAAGTTTCTCTCTCCGAGAACAACACGCATAGTGCTCGCTTCTGTGTGCTTCTTTCAGCGGTTTGCTCTCTGTGCAGCATATGTGCGGTTTCACCTCTTCTAGCCAGCCAATATTGCTCCTGCAGCATTTCTCTGCTTCTCTCAGTGATTTCTGAGCTGCTGATGCTAGGCTGTCTGTTTTCCATGTTTGCAACAAGTGCAGCACGTATGCTGCACCCTGCTTGCTCTGTTTCCCTGTTAGAAGCTGTGAGGTGGAACAAGTTTCTCTCTGCGAGAACAACACGCATAGTGCTCGCTTCTGTGTGCTTCTTTTCAGCGGTTTGCTCTCTGTGCAGCATATGTGCTGTTTCACCTCTTCTAGCCAGCCAATATGCTCCTGCAGCATTTCTCTGCTTCTCTCAGTGATTTCTGAGCTGCTGATGCTAGGCTGTCTGTTTTCCATGTTTGCAACAAGTGCAGCACGTATGCTGCACCCTGCTTGCTCTGTTTCCCTGTTAGAAGCTGTGAGGTGGAACAAGTTTCTCTCTGCGAGAACAGCACGCATAGTGCTCGCTTCTGTGTGCTTCTTTTCAGCGGTTTGCTCTCTGTGCAGCATATGTGCGGTTTCACCTCTTCTAGCCAGCCAATATGCTCCTGCAGCATTTCTCTGCTTCTATCAGTGATTTCTGAGCTGCTGATGCTAGGCTGTCTGTTTTCCATGTTTGCAACAAGTGCAGCACGTATGCTGCACCCTGCTTGCTCTGTTTCCCTGTTAGAAGCTGTGAGGTGGAACAAGTTTCTCTCTGCGAGAACAGCACGCATAGTGCTCGCTTCTGTGTGCTTCTTTTCAGCGGTTTGCTCTCTGTGCAGCATATGTGCTGTTTCACCTCTTCTAGCCAGCCAATATGCTCCTGCAGTATTTCTCTGCTTCTATCAGTGATTTCTGAGCTGCTGATGCTAGGCTGTCTGTTTTCCATGTTTGCAACAAGTGCAGCACGTATGCTGCACCCTGCTTGCTCTGTTTCCCTGTTAGAAGCTGTGAGGTGGAACAAGTTTCTCTCTGCGAGAACAGCACGCATAGTGCTCGCTTCTGTGTGCTTCTTTTCAGCGGTTTGCTCTCTGTGCAGCATATGTGCGGTTTCACCTCTTCTAGCCAGCCAATATGCTCCTGCAGCATTTCTCTGCTTCTCTCAGTGATTTCTGACCTGCTGATGCTAGGCTGTCTGTTTTCCATGTTTGCAACAAGTGCAGCACGTATGCTGCACCCTGCTTGCTCTGTTTCCCTGTTAGAAGCAGTACGGTGGAACAAGTTTCTCTCTGCGAGAACAACACGCATAGTGCTCGCTTCTGTATGCTTCTTTTCAGCGGTTTGCTCTCTGTGCAGCATATGTGCGGTTTCACCTCTTCTAGCCAGCCAATATGCTCCTGCAGCATTTCTCTGCTTCTATCAGTGATTTCTGAGCTGCTGATGCTAGGCTGTCTCTTTTCCATGTTTGCAACAAGTGCAGCACGTATGCTGCACCCTGCTTGCTCTGTTTCCCTGTTAGAAGCTGTGAGGTGGAACAAGTTTCTCTCTGCGAGAACAGCACGCATAGTGCTCGCTTCTGTGTGCTTCTTTTCAGCGGTTTGCTCTCTGTGCAGCATATGTGCGGTTTCACCTCTTCTAGCCAGCCAATATGCTCCTGCAGCATTTCTCTGCTTCTCTCAGTGATTTCTGAGCTGCTGATGCTAGGCTGTCTGTTTTCCATGTTTGCAACAAGTGCAGCACGTATGCTGCACCCTGCTTGCTCTGTTTCCCTGTTAGAAGCTGTGAGGTGGAACAAGTTTCTCTCTGCGAGAACAGCACGCATAGTGCTCGCTTCTGTGTGCTTCTTTTCAGCGGTTTGCTCTCTGTGCAGCATATGTGCGGTTTCACCTCTTCTAGCCAGCCAATATGCTCCTGCAGCATTTCTCTGCTTCTCTCAGTGATTTCTGAGCTGCTGATGCTAGGCTGTCTGTTTTCCATGTTTGCAACAAGTGCAGCAAGTATGCTGCACCCTGCTTGCTCTGTTTCCCTGTTAGAAGCTGTACGGTGTAACAAGTTTCTCTCTGCGAGAACAGCACGCATAGTGCTCGCTTCTGTGTGCTTCTTTTCAGCGGTTTGCTCTCTGTGCAGCATATGTGCGGTTTCACCTCTTCTAGCCAGCCAATATGCTCCTGCAGCATTTCTCTGCTTCTCTCAGTGATTTCTGAGCTGCTGATGCTAGGCTGTCTGTTTTCCATGTTTGCAACAAGTGCAGCACGTATGCTGCACCCTGCTTGCTCTGTTTCCCTGTTAGAAGCTGTTAGGTGGAACAAGTTTCTCTCTGCGAGAACAACACGCATAGTGCTCGCTTCTGTGTGCTTCTTTTCAGCGGTTTGCTCTCTGTGCAGCATATGTGCGGTTTCACCTCTTCTAGCCAGCCAATATGCTCCTGCAGCATTTCTCTGCTTCTATCAGTGATTTCTGAGCTGCTGATGCTAGGCTGTCTCTTTTCCATGTTTGCAACAAGTGCAGCACGTATGCTGCACCCTGCTTGCTCTGTTTCCCTGTTAGAAGCTGTACGGTGGAACAAGTTTCTCTCTGCGAGAACAGCACGCATAGTGCTCGCTTCTGTGTGCTTCTTTTCAGCGGTTTGCTCTCTGTGCAGCATATGTGCTGTTTCACCTCTTCTAGCCAGCCAAAATGCTCCTGCAGCATTTCTCTGCTTCTATCAGTGATTTCTGAGCTGCTGATGCTAGGCTGTCTGTTTTCCATGTTTGCAACAAGTGCAGCACGTATGCTGCACCCTGCTTGCTCTGTTTCCCTGTTAGAAGCTGTGAGGTGGAACAAGTTTCTCTCTGCGAGAACAGCACGCATAGTGCTCGCTTCTGTGTGCTTCTTTTCAGCGGTTTGCTCTCTGTGCAGCATATGTGCTGTTTCACCTCTTCTAGCCAGCCAATATGCTCCTGCAGCATTTCTCTGCTTCTATCAGTGATTTCTGAGCTGCTGATGCTAGGCTGTCTGTTTTCCATGTTTGCAACAAGTGCAGCACGTATGCAGCACCCTGCTTGCTCTGTTTCCCTGTTAGAAGCTGTGAGGTGGAACAAGTTTCTCTCTGCGAGAACAGCACGCATAGTGCTCGCTTCTGTGTGCTTCTTTTCAGCGGTTTGCTCTCTGTGCAGCATATGTGCGGTTTCACCTCTTCTAGCCAGCCAATATGCTCCTGCAGCATTTCTCTGCTTCTCTCAGTGATTTCTGACCTGCTGATGCTAGGCTGTCTGTTTTCCATGTTTGCAACAAGTGCAGCACGTATGCTGCACCCTGCTTGCTCTGTTTCCCTGTTAGAAGCAGTACGGTGGAACAAGTTTCTCTCTGCGAGAACAACACGCATAGTGCTCGCTTCTGTATGCTTCTTTTCAGCGGTTTGCTCTCTGTGCAGCATATGTGCGGTTTCACCTCTTCTAGCCAGCCAATATGCTCCTGCAGCATTTCTCTTCTTCTATCAGTGATTTCTGAGCTGCTGATGCTAGGCTGTCTCTTTTCCATGTTTGCAACAAGTGCAGCACGTATGCTGCACCCTGCTTGCTCTGTTTCCCTGTTAGAAGCTGTGAGGTGGAACAAGTTTCTCTCTCCGAGAACAACACGCATAGTGCTCGCTTCTGTGTGCTTCTTTTCAGCGGTTTGCTCTCTGTGCAGCATATGTGCGGTTTCACCTCTTCTAGCCAGCCAATATGCTCCTGCAGCATTTCTCTGCTTCTCTCAGTGATTTCTGACCTGCTGATGCTAGGCTCTCTGTTTTCCATGTTTGCAACAAGTGCAGCACGTATGCTGCACCCTGCTTGCTCTGTTTCCCTGTTAGAAGCTGTGAGGTGGAACAAGTTTCTCTCTGCGAGAACAGCACGCATAGTGCTCGCTTCTGTGTGCTTCTTTTCAGCGGTTTGCTCTCTGTGCAGCATATGTGCGGTTTCACCTCTTCTAGCCAGCCAATATGCTCCTGCAGCATTTCTCTGCTTCTCTCAGTGATTTCTGAGCTGCTGATGCTAGGCTGTCTGTTTTCCATGTTTGCAACAAGTGCAGCACGTATGCTGCACCCTGCTTGCTCTGTTTCCCTGTTAGAAGCTGTGAGGTGGAACAAGTTTCTCTCTGCGAGAACAACACGCATAGTGCTCGCTTCTGTGTGCTTCTTTTCAGCGGTTTGCTCTCTGTGCAGCATATGTGCTGTTTCACCTCTTCTAGCCAGCCAATATGCTCCTGCAGCATTTCTCTGCTTCTCTCAGTGATTTCTGAGCTGCTGATGCTAGGCTGTCTGTTTTCCATGTTTGCAACAAGTGCAGCACGTATGCTGCACCCTGCTTGCTCTGTTTCCCTGTTAGAAGCTGTGAGGTGGAACAAGTTTCTCTCTGCGAGAACAGCACGCATAGTGCTCGCTTCTGTGTGCTTCTTTTCAGCGGTTTGCTCTCTGTGCAGCATATGTGCGGTTTCACCTCTTCTAGCCAGCCAATATGCTCCTGCAGCATTTCTCTGCTTCTATCAGTGATTTCTGAGCTGCTGATGCTAGGCTGTCTGTTTTCCATGTTTGCAACAAGTGCAGCACGTATGCTGCACCCTGCTTGCTCTGTTTCCCTGTTAGAAGCTGTACGGTGGAACAAGTTTCTCTCTGCGAGAACAGCACGCATAGTGCTCGCTTCTGTGTGCTTCTTTTCAGCGGTTTGCTCTCTGTGCAGCATATGTGCTGTTTCACCTCTTCTAGCCAGCCAATATGCTCCTGCAGCATTTCTCTGCTTCTCTCAGTGATTTCTGAGCTGCTGATGCTAGGCTGTCTGTTTTCCATGTTTGCAACAAGTGCAGCACGTATGCTGCACCCTGCTTGCTCTGTTTCCCTGTTAGAAGCTGTGAGGTGGAACAAGTTTCTCTCTGCGAGAACAGCACGCATAGTGCTCGCTTCTGTGTGCTTCTTTTCAGCGGTTTGCTCTCTGTGCAGCATATGTGCGGTTTCACCTCTTCTAGCCAGCCAATATGCTCCTGCAGCATTTCTCTGCTTCTCTCAGTGATTTCTGACCTGCTGATGCTAGGCTGTCTGTTTTCCATGTTTGCAACAAGTGCAGCACGTATGCTGCACCCTGCTTGCTCTGTTTCCCTGTTAGAAGCAGTACGGTGGAACAAGTTTCTCTCTGCGAGAACAACACGCATAGTGCTCGCTTCTGTATGCTTCTTTTCAGCGGTTTGCTGTCTGTGCAGCATATGTGCGGTTTCACCTCTTCTAGCCAGCCAATATGCTCCTGCAGCATTTCTCTGCTTCTATCAGTGATTTCTGAGCTGCTGATGCTAGGCTGTCTGTTTTCCATGTTTGCAACAAGTGCAGCACGTATGCTGCACCCTGCTTGCTCTGTTTCCCTGTTAGAAGCTGTGAGGTGGAACAAGTTTCTCTCTGCGAGAACAGCACGCATAGTGCTCGCTTCTGTGTGCTTCTTTTCAGCGGTTTGCTCTCTGTGCAGCATATGTGCGGTTTCACCTCTTCTAGCCAGCCAATATGCTCCTGCAGCATTTCTCTTCTTCTATCAGTGATTTCTGAGCTGCTGATGCTAGGCTGTCTCTTTTCCATGTTTGCAACAAGTGCAGCACGTATGCTGCACCCTGCTTGCTCTGTTTCCCTGTTAGAAGCTGTGAGGTGGAACAAGTTTCTCTCTGCGAGAACAACACGCATAGTGCTCGCTTCTGTGTGCTTCTTTTCAGCGGTTTGCTCTCTGTGCAGCATATGTGCGGTTTCACCTCTTCTAGCCAGCCAATATGCTCCTGCAGCATTTCTCTGCTTCTCTCAGTGATTTCTGAGCTGCTGATGCTAGGCTGTCTGTTTTCCATGTTTGCAACAAGTGCAGCACGTATGCTGCACCCTGCTTGCTCTGTTTCCCTGTTAGAAGCTGTGAGGTGGAACAAGTTTCTCTCTGCGAGAACAACACGCATAGTGCTCGCTTCTGTGTGCTTCTTTTCAGCGGTTTGCTCTCTGTGCAGCATATGTGCTGTTTCACCTCTTCTAGCCAGCCAATATGCTCCTGCAGCATTTCTCTGCTTCTCTCAGTGATTTCTGAGCTGCTGATGCTAGGCTGTCTGTTTTCCATGTTTGCAACAAGTGCAGCACGTATGCTGCACCCTGCTTGCTCTGTTTCCCTGTTAGAAGCTGTGAGGTGGAACAAGTTTCTCTCTGCGAGAACAGCACGCATAGTGCTCGCTTCTGTGTGCTTCTTTTCAGCGGTTTGCTCTCTGTGCAGCATATGTGCGGTTTCACCTCTTCTAGCCAGCCAATATGCTCCTGCAGCATTTCTCTGCTTCTATCAGTGATTTCTGAGCTGCTGATGCTAGGCTGTCTGTTTTCCATGTTTGCAACAAGTGCAGCACGTATGCTGCACCCTGCTTGCTCTGTTTCCCTGTTAGAAGCTGTGAGGTGGAACAAGTTTCTCTCTGCGAGAACAGCACGCATAGTGCTCGCTTCTGTGTGCTTCTTTTCAGCGGTTTGCTCTCTGTGCAGCATATGTGCTGTTTCACCTCTTCTAGCCAGCCAATATGCTCCTGCAGTATTTCTCTGCTTCTATCAGTGATTTCTGAGCTGCTGATGCTAGGCTGTCTGTTTTCCATGTTTGCAACAAGTGCAGCACGTATGCTGCACCCTGCTTGCTCTGTTTCCCTGTTAGAAGCTGTGAGGTGGAACAAGTTTCTCTCTGCGAGAACAGCACGCATAGTGCTCGCTTCTGTGTGCTTCTTTTCAGCGGTTTGCTCTCTGTGCAGCATATGTGCGGTTTCACCTCTTCTAGCCAGCCAATATGCTCCTGCAGCATTTCTCTGCTTCTCTCAGTGATTTCTGACCTGCTGATGCTAGGCTGTCTGTTTTCCATGTTTGCAACAAGTGCAGCACGTATGCTGCACCCTGCTTGCTCTGTTTCCCTGTTAGAAGCAGTACGGTGGAACAAGTTTCTCTCTGCGAGAACAACACGCATAGTGCTCGCTTCTGTATGCTTCTTTTCAGCGGTTTGCTCTCTGTGCAGCATATGTGCGGTTTCACCTCTTCTAGCCAGCCAATATGCTCCTGCAGCATTTCTCTGCTTCTATCAGTGATTTCTGAGCTGCTGATGCTAGGCTGTCTCTTTTCCATGTTTGCAACAAGTGCAGCACGTATGCTGCACCCTGCTTGCTCTGTTTCCCTGTTAGAAGCTGTGAGGTGGAACAAGTTTCTCTCTGCGAGAACAGCACGCATAGTGCTCGCTTCTGTGTGCTTCTTTTCAGCGGTTTGCTCTCTGTGCAGCATATGTGCGGTTTCACCTCTTCTAGCCAGCCAATATGCTCCTGCAGCATTTCTCTGCTTCTCTCAGTGATTTCTGAGCTGCTGATGCTAGGCTGTCTGTTTTCCATGTTTGCAACAAGTGCAGCACGTATGCTGCACCCTGCTTGCTCTGTTTCCCTGTTAGAAGCTGTGAGGTGGAACAAGTTTCTCTCTGCGAGAACAGCACGCATAGTGCTCGCTTCTGTGTGCTTCTTTTCAGCGGTTTGCTCTCTGTGCAGCATATGTGCGGTTTCACCTCTTCTAGCCAGCCAATATGCTCCTGCAGCATTTCTCTGCTTCTCTCAGTGATTTCTGAGCTGCTGATGCTAGGCTGTCTGTTTTCCATGTTTGCAACAAGTGCAGCAAGTATGCTGCACCCTGCTTGCTCTGTTTCCCTGTTAGAAGCTGTACGGTGTAACAAGTTTCTCTCTGCGAGAACAGCACGCATAGTGCTCGCTTCTGTGTGCTTCTTTTCAGCGGTTTGCTCTCTGTGCAGCATATGTGCGGTTTCACCTCTTCTAGCCAGCCAATATGCTCCTGCAGCATTTCTCTGCTTCTCTCAGTGATTTCTGAGCTGCTGATGCTAGGCTGTCTGTTTTCCATGTTTGCAACAAGTGCAGCACGTATGCTGCACCCTGCTTGCTCTGTTTCCCTGTTAGAAGCTGTTAGGTGGAACAAGTTTCTCTCTGCGAGAACAACACGCATAGTGCTCGCTTCTGTGTGCTTCTTTTCAGCGGTTTGCTCTCTGTGCAGCATATGTGCGGTTTCACCTCTTCTAGCCAGCCAATATGCTCCTGCAGCATTTCTCTGCTTCTATCAGTGATTTCTGAGCTGCTGATGCTAGGCTGTCTCTTTTCCATGTTTGCAACAAGTGCAGCACGTATGCTGCACCCTGCTTGCTCTGTTTCCCTGTTAGAAGCAGTACTGTGGAACAAGTTTCTCTCTGCGAGAACAGCACGCATAGTGCTCGCTTCTGTGTGCTTCTTTTCAGCGGTTTGCTCTCTGTGCAGCATATGTGCGGTTTCACCTCTTCTAGCCAGCCAATATGCTCCTGCAGCATTTCTCTTCTTCTCTCAGTGATTTCTGAGCTGCTGATGCTAGGCTCTCTGTTTTCCATGTTTGCAACAAGTGCAGCACGTATGCTGCACCCTGCTTGCTCTGTTTCCCTGTTAGAAGCTGTGAGGTGGAACAAGTTTCTCTCTGCGAGAACAGCACGCATAGTGCTCGCTTCTGTGTGCTTCTTTTCAGCGGTTTGCTCTCTGTGCAGCATATGTGCGGTTTCACCTCTTCTAGCCAGCCAATATGCTCCTGCAGCATTTCTCTGCTTCTCTCAGTGATTTCTGAGCTGCTGATGCTAGGCTGTCTGTTTTCCATGTTTGCAACAAGTGCAGCACGTATGCTGCACCCTGCTTGCTCTGTTTCCCTGTTAGAAGCTGTGAGGTGGAACAAGTTTCTCTCTGCGAGAACAACACGCATAGTGCTCGCTTCTGTGTGCTTCTTTTCAGCGGTTTGCTCTCTGTGCAGCATATGTGCTGTTTCACCTCTTCTAGCCAGCCAATATGCTCCTGCAGCATTTCTCTGCTTCTCTCAGTGATTTCTGAGCTGCTGATGCTAGGCTGTCTGTTTTCCATGTTTGCAACAAGTGCAGCACGTATGCTGCACCCTGCTTGCTCTGTTTCCCTGTTAGAAGCTGTGAGGTGGAACAAGTTTCTCTCTGCGAGAACAGCACGCATAGTGCTCGCTTCTGTGTGCTTCTTTTCAGCGGTTTGCTCTCTGTGCAGCATATGTGCGGTTTCACCTCTTCTAGCCAGCCAATATGCTCCTGCAGCATTTCTCTGCTTCTATCAGTGATTTCTGAGCTGCTGATGCTAGGCTGTCTGTTTTCCATGTTTGCAACAAGTGCAGCACGTATGCTGCACCCTGCTTGCTCTGTTTCCCTGTTAGAAGCTGTGAGGTGGAACAAGTTTCTCTCTGCGAGAACAGCACGCATAGTGCTCGCTTCTGTGTGCTTCTTTTCAGCGGTTTGCTCTCTGTGCAGCATATGTGCTGTTTCACCTCTTCTAGCCAGCCAATATGCTCCTGCAGCATTTCTCTGCTTCTCTCAGTGATTTCTGAGCTGCTGATGCTAGGCTGTCTGTTTTCCATGTTTGCAACAAGTGCAGCACGTATGCTGCACCCTGCTTGCTCTGTTTCCCTGTTAGAAGCTGTGAGGTGGAACAAGTTTCTCTCTGCGAGAACAGCACGCATAGTGCTCGCTTCTGTGTGCTTCTTTTCAGCGGTTTGCTCTCTGTGCAGCATATGTGCGGTTTCACCTCTTCTAGCCAGCCAATATGCTCCTGCAGCATTTCTCTGCTTCTCTCAGTGATTTCTGACCTGCTGATGCTAGGCTGTCTGTTTTCCATGTTTGCAACAAGTGCAGCACGTATGCTGCACCCTGCTTGCTCTGTTTCCCTGTTAGAAGCAGTACGGTGGAACAAGTTTCTCTCTGCGAGAACAACACGCATAGTGCTCGCTTCTGTATGCTTCTTTTCAGCGGTTTGCTCTCTGTGCAGCATATGTGCGGTTTCACCTCTTCTAGCCAGCCAATATGCTCCTGCAGCATTTCTCTGCTTCTATCAGTGATTTCTGAGCTGCTGATGCTAGGCTGTCTGTTTTCCATGTTTGCAACAAGTGCAGCACGTATGCTGCACCCTGCTTGCTCTGTTTCCCTGTTAGAAGCTGTGAGGTGGAACAAGTTTCTCTCTGCGAGAACAGCACGCATAGTGCTCGCTTCTGTGTGCTTCTTTTCAGCGGTTTGCTCTCTGTGCAGCATATGTGCGGTTTCACCTCTTCTAGCCAGCCAATATGCTCCTGCAGCATTTCTCTGCTTCTCTCAGTGATTTCTGAGCTGCTGATGCTAGGCTGTCTGTTTTCCATGTTTGCAACAAGTGCAGCACGTATGCTGCACCCTGCTTGCTCTGTTTCCCTGTTAGAAGCTGTGAGGTGGAACAAGTTTCTCTCTGCGAGAACAGCACGCATAGTGCTCGCTTCTGTGTGCTTCTTTTCAGCGGTTTGCTCTCTGTGCAGCATATGTGCGGTTTCACCTCTTCTAGCCAGCCAATATGCTCCTGCAGCATTTCTCTGCTTCTCTCAGTGATTTCTGAGCTGCTGATGCTAGGCTGTCTGTTTTCCATGTTTGCAACAAGTGCAGCAAGTATGCTGCACCCTGCTTGCTCTGTTTCCCTGTTAGAAGCTGTGAGGTGGAACAAGTTTCTCTCTGCGAGAACAGCACGCATAGTGCTCGCTTCTGTGTGCTTCTTTTCAGCGGTTTGCTCTCTGTGCAGCATATGTGCGGTTTCACCTCTTCTAGCCAGCCAATATGCTCCTGCAGCATTTCTCTGCTTCTCTCAGTGATTTCTGAGCTGCTGATGCTAGGCTGTCTGTTTTCCATGTTTGCAACAAGTGCAGCACGTATGCTGCACCCTGCTTGCTCTGTTTCCCTGTTAGAAGCTGTTAGGTGGAACAAGTTTCTCTCTGCGAGAACAACACGCATAGTGCTCGCTTCTGTGTGCTTCTTTTCAGCGGTTTGCTCTCTGTGCAGCATATGTGCGGTTTCACCTCTTCTAGCCAGCCAATATGCTCCTGCAGCATTTCTCTGCTTCTATCAGTGATTTCTGAGCTGCTGATGCTAGGCTGTCTCTTTTCCATGTTTGCAACAAGTGCAGCACGTATGCTGCACCCTGCTTGCTCTGTTTCCCTGTTAGAAGCTGTGAGGTGGAACAAGTTTCTCTCTGCGAGAACAGCACGCATAGTGCTTGCTTCTGTGTGCTTCTTTTCAGCGGTTTGCTCTCTGTGCAGCATATGTGCGGTTTCAGCTCTTCTAGCCAGCCAATATGCTCCTGCAGCATTTCTCTGCTTCTATCAGTGATTTCTGAGCTGCTGATGCTAGGCTGTCTGTTTTCCATGTTTGCAACAAGTGCAGCACGTATGCTGCACCCTGCTTGCTCTGTTTCCCTGTTAGAAGCTGTACGGTGGAACAAGTTTCTCTCTGCGAGAACAGCACGCATAGTGCTCGCTTCTGTGTGCTTCTTTTCAGCGGTTTGCTCTCTGTGCAGCATATGTGCTGTTTCACCTCTTCTAGCCAGCCAAAATGCTCCTGCAGCATTTCTCTGCTTCTATCAGTGATTTCTGAGCTGCTGATGCTAGGCTGTCTGTTTTCCATGTTTGCAACAAGTGCAGCACGTATGCTGCACCCTGCTTGCTCTGTTTCCCTGTTAGAAGCTGTGAGGTGGAACAAGTTTCTCTCTGCGAGAACAGCACGCATAGTGCTCGCTTCTGTGTGCTTCTTTTCAGCGGTTTGCTCTCTGTGCAGCATATGTGCTGTTTCACCTCTTCTAGCCAGCCAATATGCTCCTGCAGCATTTCTCTGCTTCTATCAGTGATTTCTGAGCTGCTGATGCTAGGCTGTCTGTTTTCCATGTTTGCAACAAGTGCAGCACGTATGCAGCACCCTGCTTGCTCTGTTTCCCTGTTAGAAGCTGTACGGTGGAACAAGTTTCTCTCTGCGAGAACAGCACGCATAGTGCTCGCTTCTGTGTGCTTCTTTTCAGCGGTTTGCTCTCTGTGCAGCATATGTGCGGTTTCACCTCTTCTAGCCAGCCAATATGCTCCTGCAGCATTTCTCTGCTTCTCTCAGTGATTTCTGAGCTGCTGATGCTAGGCTGTCTGTTTTCCATGTTTGCAACAAGTGCAGCACGTATGCTGCACCCTGCTTGCTCTGTTTCCCTGTTAGAAGCAGTATGGTGGAACAAGTTTCTCTCTGCGAGAACAGCATGCATAGTGCTCGCTTCTGTGTGCTTCTTTTCAGCGGTTTGCTCTCTGTGCAGCATATGTGCGGTTTCAGCTCTTCTAGCCAGCCAATATGCTCCTGCAGCATTTCTCTGCTTCTATCAGTGATTTCTGAGCTGCTGATGCTAGGCTGTCTGTTTTCCATGTTTGCAACAAGTGCAGCAAGTATGCTGCACCCTGCTTGCTCTGTTTCCCTGTTAGAAGCTGTACGGTGTAACAAGTTTCTCTCTGCGAGAACAGCACGCATAGTGCTCGCTTCTGTGTGCTTCTTTTCAGCGGTTTGCTCTCTGTGCAGCATATGTGCGGTTTCACCTCTTCTAGCCAGCCAATATGCTCCTGCAGCATTTCTCTGCTTCTCTCAGTGATTTCTGACCTGCTGATGCTAGGCTGTCTGTTTTCCATGTTTGCAACAAGTGCAGCACGTATGCTGCACCCTGCTTGCTCTGTTTCCCTGTTAGAAGCTGTGAGGTGGAACAAGTTTCTCTCTGCGAGAACAGCACGCATAGTGCTCGCTTCTGTGTGCTTCTTTTCAGCGGTTTGCTCTCTGTGCAGCATATGTGCGGTTTCACCTCTTCTAGCCAGCCAATATGCTCCTGCAGCATTTCTCTGCTTCTATCAGTGATTTCTGAGCTGCTGATGCTAGGCTGTCTGTTTTCCATGTTTGCAACAAGTGCAGCACGTATGCAGCACCCTGCTTGCTCTGTTTCCCTGTTAGAAGCTGTACGGTGGAACAAGTTTCTCTCTGCGAGAACAGCACGCATAGTGCTCGCTTCTGTGTGCTTCTTTTCAGCGGTTTGCTCTCTGTGCAGCATATGTGCGGTTTCACCTCTTCTAGCCAGCCAATATGCTCCTGCAGCATTTCTCTGCTTCTCTCAGTGATTTCTGAGCTGCTGATGCTAGGCTGTCTGTTTTCCATGTTTGCAACAAGTGCAGCACGTATGCTGCACCCTGCTTGCTCTGTTTCCCTGTTAGAAGCTGTGAGGTGGAACAAGTTTCTCTCTGCGAGAACAGCACGCATAGTGCTCGCTTCTGTGTGCTTCTTTTCAGCGGTTTGCTCTCTGTGCAGCATATGTGCGGTTTCACCTCTTCTAGCCAGCCAATATGCTCCTGCAGCATTTCTCTGCTTCTCTCAGTGATTTCTGAGCTGCTGATGCTAGGCTGTCTGTTTTCCATGTTTGCAACAAGTGCAGCACGTATGCTGCACCCTGCTTGCTCTGTTTCCCTGTTAGAAGCTGTACGGTGGAACAAGTTTCTCTCTGCGAGAACAGCATGCATAGTGCTCGCTTCTGTGTGCTTCTTTTCAGCGGTTTGCTCTCTGTGCAGCATATGTGCGGTTTCAGCTCTTCTAGCCAGCCAATATGCTCCTGCAGCATTTCTCTGCTTCTATCAGTGATTTCTGAGCTGCTGATGCTAGGCTGTCTGTTTTCCATGTTTGCAACAAGTGCAGCAAGTATGCTGCACCCTGCTTGCTCTGTTTCCCTGTTAGAAGCTGTACGGTGGAACAAGTTTCTCTCTGCGAGAACAGCACGCATAGTGCTCGCTTCTGTGTGCTTCTTTTCAGCGGTTTGCTCTCTGTGCAGCATATGTGCTGTTTCACCTCTTCTAGCCAGCCAATATGCTCCTGCAGCATTTCTCTGCTTCTCTCAGTGATTTCTGAGCTGCTGATGCTAGGCTGTCTGTTTTCCATGTTTGCAACAAGTGCAGCACGTATGCAGCACCCTGCTTGCTCTGTTTCCCTGTTAGAAGCTGTACGGTGGAACAAGTTTCTCTCTGCGAGAACAGCACGCATAGTGCTCGCTTCTGTGTGCTTCTTTTCAGCGGTTTGCTCTCTGTGCAGCATATGTGCTGTTTCACCTCTTCTAGCCAGCCAAAATGCTCCTGCAGCATTTCTCTGCTTCTATCAGTGATTTCTGAGCTGCTGATGCTAGGCTGTCTGTTTTCCATGTTTGCAACAAGTGCAGCACGTATGCTGCACCCTGCTTGCTCTGTTTCCCTGTTAGAAGCTGTGAGGTGGAACAAGTTTCTCTCTGCGAGAACAGCACGCATAGTGCTCGCTTCTGTGTGCTTCTTTTCAGCGGTTTGCTCTCTGTGCAGCATATGTGCTGTTTCACCTCTTCTAGCCAGCCAATATGCTCCTGCAGCATTTCTCTGCTTCTATCAGTGATTTCTGAGCTGCTGATGCTAGGCTGTCTGTTTTCCATGTTTGCAACAAGTGCAGCACGTATGCAGCACCCTGCTTGCTCTGTTTCCCTGTTAGAAGCTGTACGGTGGAACAAGTTTCTCTCTGCGAGAACAGCACGCATAGTGCTCGCTTCTGTGTGCTTCTTTTCAGCGGTTTGCTCTCTGTGCAGCATATGTGCGGTTTCACCTCTTCTAGCCAGCCAATATGCTCCTGCAGCATTTCTCTGCTTCTCTCAGTGATTTCTGAGCTGCTGATGCTAGGCTGTCTGTTTTCCATGTTTGCAACAAGTGCAGCACGTATGCTGCACCCTGCTTGCTCTGTTTCCCTGTTAGAAGCTGTACGGTGGAACAAGTTTCTCTCTGCGAGAACAGCATGCATAGTGCTCGCTTCTGTGTGCTTCTTTTCAGCGGTTTGCTCTCTGTGCAGCATATGTGCGGTTTCAGCTCTTCTAGCCAGCCAATATGCTCCTGCAGCATTTCTCTGCTTCTATCAGTGATTTCTGAGCTGCTGATGCTAGGCTGTCTGTTTTCCATGTTTGCAACAAGTGCAGCAAGTATGCTGCACCCTGCTTGCTCTGTTTCCCTGTTAGAAGCTGTACGGTGGAACAAGTTTCTCTCTGCGAGAACAGCACGCATAGTGCTCGCTTCTGTGTGCTTCTTTTCAGCGGTTTGCTCTCTGTGCAGCATATGTGCTGTTTCACCTCTTCTAGCCAGCCAATATGCTCCTGCAGCATTTCTCTGCTTCTCTCAGTGATTTCTGAGCTGCTGATGCTAGGCTGTCTGTTTTCCATGTTTGCAACAAGTGCAGCACGTATGCTGCACCCTGCTTGCTCTGTTTCCCTGTTAGAAGCTGTGAGGTGGAACAAGTTTCTCTCTGCGAGAACAGCACGCATAGTGCTCGCTTCTGTGTGCTTCTTTTCAGCGGTTTGCTCTCTGTGCAGCATATGTGCGGTTTCAGCTCTTCTAGCCAGCCAATATGCTCCTGCAGCATTTCTCTGCTTCTATCAGTGATTTCTGAGCTGCTGATGCTAGGCTGTCTGTTTTCCATGTTTGCAACAAGTGCAGCACGTATGCTGCACCCTGCTTGCTCTGTTTCCCTGTTAGAAGCTGTGAGGTGGAACAAGTTTCTCTCTGCGAGAACAGCACGCATAGTGCTCGCTTCTGTGTGCTTCTTTTCAGCGGTTTGCTCTCTGTGCAGCATATGTGCTGTTTCACCTCTTTTAGCCAGCCAATATGCTCCTGCAGCATTTCTCTGCTTCTATCAGTGATTTCTGAGCTGCTGATGCTAGGCTGTCTGTTTTCCATGTTTGCAACAAGTGCAGCACGTATGCTGCACCCTGCTTGCTCTGTTTCCCTGTTAGAAGCTGTGAGGTGGAACAAGTTTCTCTCTGCGAGAACAGCACGCATAGTGCTCGCTTCTGTGTGCTTCTTTTCAGCGGTTTGCTCTCTGTGCAGCATATGTGCTGTTTCACCTCTTCTAGCCAGCCAATATGCTCCTGCAGCATTTCTCTGCTTCTATCAGTGATTTCTGAGCTGCTGATGCTAGGCTGTCTGTTTTCCATGTTTGCAACAAGTGCAGCACGTATGCTGCACCCTGCTTGCTCTGTTTCCCTGTTAGAAGCTGTACGGTGGAACAAGTTTCTCTCTGCGAGAACAGCACGCATAGTGCTCGCTTCTGTGTGCTTCTTTTCAGCGGTTTGCTCTCTGTGCAGCATATGTGCTGTTTCACCTCTTCTAGCCAGCCAATATGCTCCTGCAGCATTTCTCTGCTTCTCTCAGTGATTTCTGACCTGCTGATGCTAGGCTGTCTGTTTTCCATGTTTGCAACAAGTGCAGCACGTATGCTGCACCCTGCTTGCTCTGTTTCCCTGTTAGAAGCTGTGAGGTGGAACAAGTTTCTCTCTGCGAGAACAGCACGCATAGTGCTCGCTTCTGTGTGCTTCTTTTCAGCGGTTTGCTCTCTGTGCAGCATATGTGCTGTTTCACCTCTTCTAGCCAGCCAATATGCTCCTGCAGCATTTCTCTGCTTCTATCAGTGATTTCTGAGCTGCTGATGCTAGGCTGTCTGTTTTCCATGTTTGCAACAAGTGCAGCACGTATGCAGCACCCTGCTTGCTCTGTTTCCCTGTTAGAAGCTGTACGGTGTAACAAGTTTCTCTCTGCGAGAACAGCACGCATAGTGCTCGCTTCTGTGTGCTTCTTTTCAGCGGTTTGCTCTCTGTGCAGCATATGTGCGGTTTCACCTCTTCTAGCCAGCCAATATGCTCCTGCAGCATTTCTCTGCTTCTATCAGTGATTTCTGAGCTGCTGATGCTAGGCTGTCTGTTTTCCATGTTTGCAACAAGTGCAGCACGTATGCTGCACCCTGCTTGCTCTGTTTCCCTGTTAGAAGCAGTACGGTGGAACAAGTTTCTCTCTGCGAGAACAACACGCATAGTGCTCGCTTCTGTGTGCTTCTTTTCAGCGGTTTGCTCTCTGTGCAGCATATGTGCGGTTTCACCTCTTCTAGCCAGCCAATATGCTCCTGCAGCATTTCTCTGCTTCTATCAGTGATTTCTGAGCTGCTGATGCTAGGCTGTCTGTTTTCCATGTTTGCAACAAGTGCAGCACGTATGCTGCACCCTGCTTGCTCTGTTTCCCTGTTAGAAGCTGTACGGTGGAACAAGTTTCTCTCTGCGAGAACAGCACGCATAGTGCTCGCTTCTGTGTGCTTCTTTTCAGCGGTTTGCTCTCTGTGCAGCATATGTGCGGTTTCACCTCTTCTAGCCAGCCAATATGCTCCTGCAGCATTTCTCTGCTTCTCTCAGTGATTTCTGAGCTGCTGATGCTAGGCTGTCTGTTTTCCATGTTTGCAACAAGTGCAGCACGTATGCTGCACCCTGCTTGCTCTGTTTCCCTGTTAGAAGCAGTACGGTGGAACAAGTTTCTCTCTGCGAGAACAACACGCATAGTGCTCGCTTCTGTGTGCTTCTTTTCAGCGGTTTGCTCTCTGTGCAGCATATGTGCGGTTTCACCTCTTCTAGCCAGCCAATATGCTCCTGCAGCATTTCTCTGCTTCTATCAGTGATTTCTGAGCTGCTGATGCTAGGCTGTCTGTTTTCCATGTTTGCAACAAGTGCAGCACGTATGCTGCACCCTGCTTGCTCTGTTTCCCTGTTAGAAGCTGTGAGGTGGAACAAGTTTCTCTCTGCGAGAACAGCACGCATAGTGCTCGCTTCTGTGTGCTTCTTTTCAGCGGTTTGCTCTCTGTGCAGCATATGTGCGGTTTCACCTCTTCTAGCCAGCCAATATGCTCCTGCAGCATTTCTCTGCTTCTATCAGTGATTTCTGAGCTGCTGATGCTAGGCTGTCTGTTTTCCATGTTTGCAACAAGTGCAGCACGTATGCTGCACCCTGCTTGCTCTGTTTCCCTGTTAGAAGCTGTACGGTGGAACAAGTTTCTCTCTGCGAGAACAACACGCATAGTGCTCGCTTCTGTGTGCTTCTTTTCAGCGGTTTGCTCTCTGTGCAGCATATGTGCGGTTTCACCTCTTCTAGCCAGCCAATATGCTCCTGCAGCATTTCTCTGCTTCTCTCAGTGATTTCTGAGCTGCTGATGCTAGGCTGTCTGTTTTCCATGTTTGCAACAAGTGCAGCACGTATGCTGCACCCTGCTTGCTCTGTTTCCCTGTTAGAAGCTGTGAGGTGGAACAAGTTTCTCTCTGCGAGAACAGCACGCATAGTGCTCGCTTCTGTGTGCTTCTTTTCAGCGGTTTGCTCTCTGTGCAGCATATGTGCTGTTTCACCTCTTCTAGCCAGCCAATATGCTCCTGCAGCATTTCCCTGCTTCTCTCAGTGATTTCTGAGCTGCTGATGCTAGGCTGTCTGTTTTCCATGTTTGCAACAAGTGCAGCACGTATGCTGCACCCTGCTTGCTCTGTTTCCCTGTTAGAAGCAGTACGG
This sequence comes from Delichon dasypus, assembly GCA_037837765.1. Lineage (NCBI taxonomy): Eukaryota > Metazoa > Chordata > Aves > Passeriformes > Hirundinidae > Delichon > Delichon dasypus. The sequence continues at coordinate 33,230 of JBBAXF010000173.1, read as the reverse complement.
TGGAACAAGTTTCTCTCTGCGAGAACAACACGCATAGTGCTCGCTTCTGTATGCTTCTTTTCAGCGGTTTGCTGTCTGTGCAGCATATGTGCGGTTTCACCTCTTCTAGCCAGCCAATATGCTCCTGCAGCATTTCTCTGCTTCTATCAGTGATTTCTGAGCTGCTGATGCTAGGCTGTCTCTTTTCCATGTTTGCAACAAGTGCAGCACGTATGCTGCACCCTGCTTGCTCTGTTTCCCTGTTAGAAGCTGTGAGGTGGAACAAGTTTCTCTCTCCGAGAACAACACGCATAGTGCGCGCTTCTGTGTGCTTCTTTTCAGCGGTTTGCTCTCTGTGCAGCATATGTGCGGTTTCACCTCTTCTAGCCAGCCAATATGCTCCTGCAGCATTTCTCTGCTTCTCTCAGTGATTTCTGAGCTGCTGATGCTAGGCTGTCTGTTTTCCATGTTTGCAACAAGTGCAGCACGTATGCTGCACCCTGCTTGCTCTGTTTCCCTGTTAGAAGCTGTGAGGTGGAACAAGTTTCTCTCTGCCAGAACAACACGCATAGTGCTCGCTTCTGTGTGCTTCTTTTCAGCGGTTTGCTCTCTGTGCAGCATATGTGCGGTTTCAGCTCTTCTAGCCAGCCAATATGCTCCTGCAGCATTTCTCTGCTTCTATCAGTGATTTCTGAGCTGCTGATGCTAGGCTGTCTGTTTTCCATGTTTGCAACAAGTGCAGCACGTATGCTGCACCCTGCTTGCTCTGTTTCCCTGTTAGAAGCTGTGAGGTGGAACAAGTTTCTCTCTGCGAGAACAGCACGCATAGTGCTCGCTTCTGTGTGCTTCTTTTCAGCGGTTTGCTCTCTGTGCAGCATATGTGCGGTTTCACCTCTTCTAGCCAGCCAATATGCTCCTGCAGCATTTCTCTGCTTCTATCAGTGATTTCTGAGCTGCTGATGCTAGGCTGTCTGTTTTCCATGTTTGCAACAAGTGCAGCAAGTATGCTGCACCCTGCTTGCTCTGTTTCCCTGTTAGAAGCTGTACGGTGGAACAAGTTTCTCTCTGCGAGAACAGCACGCATAGTGCTCGCTTCTGTGTGCTTCTTTTCAGCGGTTTGCTCTCTGTGCAGCATATGTGCGGTTTCACCTCTTCTAGCCAGCCAATATGCTCCTGCAGCATTTCTCTGCTTCTCTCAGTGATTTCTGAGCTGCTGATGCTAGGCTGTCTGTTTTCCATGTTTGCAACAAGTGCAGCACGTATGCTGCACCCTGCTTGCTCTGTTTCCCTGTTAGAAGCAGTACGGTGGAACAAGTTTCTCTCTGCGAGAACAACACGCATAGTGCTCGCTTCTGTGTGCTTCTTTTCAGCGGTTTGCTCTCTGTGCAGCATATGTGCGGTTTCACCTCTTCTAGCCAGCCAATATGCTCCTGCAGCATTTCTCTGCTTCTATCAGTGATTTCTGAGCTGCTGATGCTAGGCTGTCTGTTTTCCATGTTTGCAACAAGTGCAGCACGTATGCTGCACCCTGCTTGCTCTGTTTCCCTGTTAGAAGCTGTGAGGTGGAACAAGTTTCTCTCTGCGAGAACAGCACGCATAGTGCTCGCTTCTGTGTGCTTCTTTTCAGCGGTTTGCTCTCTGTGCAGCATATGTGCGGTTTCACCTCTTCTAGCCAGCCAATATGCTCCTGCAGCATTTCTCTGCTTCTATCAGTGATTTCTGAGCTGCTGATGCTAGGCTGTCTGTTTTCCATGTTTGCAACAAGTGCAGCACGTATGCTGCACCCTGCTTGCTCTGTTTCCCTGTTAGAAGCTGTACGGTGGAACAAGTTTCTCTCTGCGAGAACAACACGCATAGTGCTCGCTTCTGTGTGCTTCTTTTCAGCGGTTTGCTCTCTGTGCAGCATATGTGCTGTTTCACCTCTTCTAGCCAGCCAATATGCTCCTGCAGCATTTCTCTGCTTCTCTCAGTGATTTCTGAGCTGCTGATGCTAGGCTGTCTGTTTTCCATGTTTGCAACAAGTGCAGCACGTATGCTGCACCCTGCTTGCTCTGTTTCCCTGTTAGAAGCTGTGAGGTGGAACAAGTTTCTCTCTGCGAGAACAGCACGCATAGTGCTCGCTTCTGTGTGCTTCTTTTCAGCGGTTTGCTCTCTGTGCAGCATATGTGCTGTTTCACCTCTTCTAGCCAGCCAATATGCTCCTGCAGCATTTCCCTGCTTCTCTCAGTGATTTCTGAGCTGCTGATGCTAGGCTGTCTGTTTTCCATGTTTGCAACAAGTGCAGCACGTATGCTGCACCCTGCTTGCTCTGTTTCCCTGTTAGAAGCAGTACGGTGGAACAAGTTTCTCTCTGCGAGAACAACACGCATAGTGCTCGCTTCTGTATGCTTCTTTTCAGCGGTTTGCTGTCTGTGCAGCATATGTGCGGTTTCACCTCTTCTAGCCAGCCAATATGCTCCTGCAGCATTTCTCTGCTTCTATCAGTGATTTCTGAGCTGCTGATGCTAGGCTGTCTCTTTTCCATGTTTGCAACAAGTGCAGCACGTATGCTGCACCCTGCTTGCTCTGTTTCCCTGTTAGAAGCTGTGAGGTGGAACAAGTTTCTCTCTCCGAGAACAACACGCATAGTGCGCGCTTCTGTGTGCTTCTTTTCAGCGGTTTGCTCTCTGTGCAGCATATGTGCGGTTTCACCTCTTCTAGCCAGCCAATATGCTCCTGCAGCATTTCTCTGCTTCTCTCAGTGATTTCTGAGCTGCTGATGCTAGGCTGTCTGTTTTCCATGTTTGCAACAAGTGCAGCACGTATGCTGCACCCTGCTTGCTCTGTTTCCCTGTTAGAAGCTGTGAGGTGGAACAAGTTTCTCTCTGCCAGAACAACACGCATAGTGCTCGCTTCTGTGTGCTTCTTTTCAGCGGTTTGCTCTCTGTGCAGCATATGTGCGGTTTCAGCTCTTCTAGCCAGCCAATATGCTCCTGCAGCATTTCTCTGCTTCTATCAGTGATTTCTGAGCTGCTGATGCTAGGCTGTCTGTTTTCCATGTTTGCAACAAGTGCAGCACGTATGCTGCACCCTGCTTGCTCTGTTTCCCTGTTAGAAGCTGTGAGGTGGAACAAGTTTCTCTCTGCGAGAACAGCACGCATAGTGCTCGCTTCTGTGTGCTTCTTTTCAGCGGTTTGCTCTCTGTGCAGCATATGTGCGGTTTCACCTCTTCTAGCCAGCCAATATGCTCCTGCAGCATTTCTCTGCTTCTCTCAGAGATTTCTGAGCTGCTGATGCTAGGCTGTCTGTTTTCCATGTTTGCAACAAGTGCAGCACGTATGCTGCACCCTGCTTGCTCTGTTTCCCTGTTAGAAGCTGTGAGGTGGAACAAGTTTCTCTCTGCGAGAACAACACGCATAGTGCTCGCTTCTGTGTGCTTCTTTTCAGCGGTTTGCTCTCTGTGCAGCATATGTGCTGTTTCACCTCTTCTAGCCAGCCAATATGCTCCTGCAGCATTTCTCTGCTTCTCTCAGTGATTTCTGAGCTGCTGATGCTAGGCTGTCTGTTTTCCATGTTTGCAACAAGTGCAGCACGTATGCTGCACCCTGCTTGCTCTGTTTCCCTGTTAGAAGCTGTGAGGTGGAACAAGTTTCTCTCTGCGAGAACAGCACGCATAGTGCTCGCTTCTGTGTGCTTCTTTTCAGCGGTTTGCTCTCTGTGCAGCATATGTGCGGTTTCAGCTCTTCTAGCCAGCCAATATGCTCCTGCAGCATTTCTCTGCTTCTATCAGTGATTTCTGAGCTGCTGATGCTAGGCTGTCTGTTTGCCATGTTTGCAACAAGTGCAGCACGTATGCTGCACCCTGCTTGCTCTGTTTCCCTGTTAGAAGCTGTGAGGTGGAACAAGTTTCTCTCTGCGAGAACAGCACGCATAGTGCTCGCTTCTGTGTGCTTCTTTTCAGCGGTTTGCTCTCTGTGCAGCATATGTGCTGTTTCACCTCTTCTAGCCAGCCAATATGCTCCTGCAGCATTTCTCTGCTTCTATCAGTGATTTCTGAGCTGCTGATGCTAGGCTGTCTGTTTTCCATGTTTGCAACAAGTGCAGCACGTATGCTGCACCCTGCTTGCTCTGTTTCCCTGTTAGAAGCAGTACGGTGGAACAAGTTTCTCTCTGCGAGAACAACACGCATAGTGCTCGCTTCTGTATGCTTCTTTTCAGCGGTTTGCTCTCTGTGCAGCATATGTGCGGTTTCACCTCTTCTAGCCAGCCAATATGCTCCTGCAGCATTTCTCTTCTTCTATCAGTGATTTCTGAGCTGCTGATGCTAGGCTGTCTGTTTTCCATGTTTGCAACAAGTGCAGCACGTATGCTGCACCCTGCTTGCTCTGTTTCCCTGTTAGAAGCTGTGAGGTGGAACAAGTTTCTCTCTCCGAGAACAACACGCATAGTGCTCGCTTCTGTGTGCTTTTCAGCGGTTTGCTCTCTGTGCAGCATATGTGCGGTTTCACCTCTTCTAGCCAGCCAATATGCTCCTGCAGCATTTCTCTGCTTCTCTCAGTGATTTCTGAGCTGCTGATGCTAGGCTGTCTGTTTTCCATGTTTGCAACAAGTGCAGCACGTATGCTGCACCCTGCTTGCTCTGTTTCCCTGTTAGAAGCTGTGAGGTGGAACAAGTTTCTCTCTGCGAGAACAACACGCATAGTGCTCGCTTCTGTGTGCTTCTTTTCAGCGGTTTGCTCTCTGTACAGCATATGTGCGGTTTCACCTCTTCTAGCCAGCCAATATGCTCCTGCAGCATTTCTCTGCTTCTATCAGTGATTTCTGAGCTGCTGATGCTAGGCTGTCTGTTTTCCATGTTTGCAACAAGTGCAGCACGTATGCTGCACCCTGCTTGCTCTGTTTCCCTGTTAGAAGCTGTGAGGTGGAACAAGTTTCTCTCTGCGAGAACAGCACGCATAGTGCTCGCTTCTGTGTGCTTCTTTTCAGCGGTTTGCTCTCTGTGCAGCATATGTGCGGTTTCACCTCTTCTAGCCAGCCAATATGCTCCTGCAGCATTTCTCTGCTTCTCTCAGTGATTTCTGAGCTGCTGATGCTAGGCTGTCTGTTTTCCATGTTTGCAACAAGTGCAGCACGTATGCTGCACCCTGCTTGCTCTGTTTCCCTGTTAGAAGCAGTACGGTGGAACAAGTTTCTCTCTGCGAGAACAGCACGCATAGTGCTCGCTTCTGTGTGCTTCTTTTCAGCGGTTTGCTCTCTGTGCAGCATATGTGCTGTTTCACCTCTTCTAGCCAGCCAATATGCTCCTGCAGCATTTCTCTGCTTCTCTCAGTGATTTCTGAGCTGCTGATGCTAGGCTGTCTGTTTTCCATGTTTGCAACAAGTGCAGCACGTATGCTGCACCCTGCTTGCTCTGTTTCCCTGTTAGAAGCTGTGAGGTGGAACAAGTTTCTCTCTGCGAGAACAGCACGCATAGTGCTCGCTTCTGTGTGCTTCTTTTCAGCGGTTTGCTCTCTGTGCAGCATATGTGCGGTTTCACCTCTTCTAGCCAGCCAATATGCTCCTGCAGCATTTCTCTGCTTCTATCAGTGATTTCTGAGCTGCTGATGCTAGGCTGTCTGTTTTCCATGTTTGCAACAAGTGCAGCACGTATGCTGCACCCTGCTTGCTCTGTTTCCCTGTTAGAAGCTGTGAGGTGGAACAAGTTTCTCTCTCCGAGAACAACACGCATAGTGCTCGCTTCTGTGTGCTTCTTTTCAGCGGTTTGCTCTCTGTGCAGCATATGTGCGGTTTCACCTCTTCTAGCCAGCCAATATGCTCCTGCAGCATTTCTCTGCTTCTCTCAGTGATTTCTGAGCTGCTGATGCTAGGCTGTCTGTTTTCCATGTTTGCAACAAGTGCAGCACGTATGCTGCACCCTGCTTGCTCTGTTTCCCTGTTAGAAGCTGTGAGGTGGAACAAGTTTCTCTCTGCGAGAACAACACGCATAGTGCTCGCTTCTGTGTGCTTCTTTTCAGCGCTTTGCTCTCTGTGCAGCATATGTGCGGTTTCACCTCTTCTAGCCAGCCAATATGCTCCTGCAGCATTTCTCTGCTTCTCTCAGTGATTTCTGAGCTGCTGATGCTAGGCTGTCTGTTTTCCATGTTTGCAACAAGTGCAGCACGTATGCTGCACCCTGCTTGCTCTGTTTCCCTGTTAGAAGCTGTGAGGTGGAACAAGTTTCTCTCTGCGAGAACAGCACGCATAGTGCTCGCTTCTGTGTGCTTCTTTTCAGCGGTTTGCTCTCTGTGCAGCATATGTGCGGTTTCACCTCTTCTAGCCAGCCAATATGCTCCTGCAGCATTTCTCTGCTTCTATCAGTGATTTCTGAGCTGCTGATGCTAGGCTGTCTGTTTTCCATGTTTGCAACAAGTGCAGCACGTATGCTGCACCCTGCTTGCTCTGTTTCCCTGTTAGAAGCTGTGAGGTGGAACAAGTTTCTCTCTGCGAGAACAGCACGCATAGTGCTCGCTTCTGTGTGCTTCTTTTCAGCGGTTTGCTCTCTGTGCAGCATATGTGCGGTTTCACCTCTTCTAGCCAGCCAATATGCTCCTGCAGCATTTCTCTGCTTCTCTCAGTGATTTCTGAGCTGCTGATGCTAGGCTGTCTGTTTTCCATGTTTGCAACAAGTGCAGCACGTATGCTGCACCCTGCTTGCTCTGTTTCCCTGTTAGAAGCTGTGAGGTGGAACAAGTTTCTCTCTGCGAGAACAGCACGCATAGTGCTCGCTTCTGTGTGCTTCTTTTCAGCGGTTTGCTCTCTGTGCAGCATATGTGCGGTTTCACCTCTTCTAGCCAGCCAATATGCTCCTGCAGCATTTCTCTGCTTCTCTCAGTGATTTCTGAGCTGCTGATGCTAGGCTGTCTGTTTTCCATGTTTGCAACAAGTGCAGCACGTATGCTGCACCCTGCTTGCTCTGTTTCCCTGTTAGAAGCTGTGAGGTGGAACAAGTTTCTCTCTGCGAGAACAACACGCATAGTGCTCGCTTCTGTGTGCTTCTTTTCAGCGGTTTGCTCTCTGTGCAGCATATGTGCGGTTTCACCTCTTCTAGCCAGCCAATATGCTCCTGCAGCATTTCTCTGCTTCTCTCAGTGATTTCTGAGCTGCTGATGCTAGGCTGTCTGTTTTCCATGTTTGCAACAAGTGCAGCACGTATGCTGCACCCTGCTTGCTCTGTTTCCCTGTTAGAAGCTGTGAGGTGGAACAAGTTTCTCTCTGCGAGAACAGCACGCATAGTGCTCGCTTCTGTGTGCTTCTTTTCAGCGGTTTGCTCTCTGTGCAGCATATGTGCTGTTTCACCTCTTCTAGCCAGCCAATATGCTCCTGCAGCATTTCTCTGCTTCTCTCAGTGATTTCTGAGCTGCTGATGCTAGGCTGTCTGTTTTCCATGTTTGCAACAAGTGCAGCACGTATGCTGCACCCTGCTTGCTCTGTTTCCCTGTTAGAAGCTGTGAGGTGGAACAAGTTTCTCTCTGCGAGAACAGCACGCATAGTGCTCGCTTCTGTGTGCTTCTTTTCAGCGGTTTGCTCTCTGTGCAGCATATGTGCGGTTTCACCTCTTCTAGCCAGCCAATATGCTCCTGCAGCATTTCTCTGCTTCTATCAGTGATTTCTGAGCTGCTGATGCTAGGCTGTCTGTTTTCCATGTTTGCAACAAGTGCAGCACGTATGCTGCACCCTGCTTGCTCTGTTTCCCTGTTAGAAGCTGTGAGGTGGAACAAGTTTCTCTCTGCGAGAACAGCACGCATAGTGCTCGCTTCTGTGTGCTTCTTTTCAGCGGTTTGCTCTCTGTGCAGCATATGTGCTGTTTCACCTCTTCTAGCCAGCCAATATGCTCCTGCAGCATTTCTCTGCTTCTCTCAGTGATTTCTGAGCTGCTGATGCTAGGCTGTCTGTTTTCCATGTTTGCAACAAGTGCAGCACGTATGCTGCACCCTGCTTGCTCTGTTTCCCTGTTAGAAGCTGTGAGGTGGAACAAGTTTCTCTCTGCGAGAACAGCACGCATAGTGCTCGCTTCTGTGTGCTTCTTTTCAGCGGTTTGCTCTCTGTGCAGCATATGTGCGGTTTCACCTCTTCTAGCCAGCCAATATGCTCCTGCAGCATTTCTCTGCTTCTCTCAGTGATTTCTGAGCTGCTGATGCTAGGCTGTCTGTTTTCCATGTTTGCAACAAGTGCAGCACGTATGCTGCACCCTGCTTGCTCTGTTTCCCTGTTAGAAGCAGTACGGTGGAACAAGTTTCTCTCTGCGAGAACAACACGCATAGTGCTCGCTTCTGTATGCTTCTTTTCAGCGGTTTGCTCTCTGTGCAGCATATGTGCGGTTTCACCTCTTCTAGCCAGCCAATATGCTCCTGCAGCATTTCTCTTCTTCTATCAGTGATTTCTGAGCTGCTGATGCTAGGCTGTCTGTTTTCCATGTTTGCAACAAGTGCAGCACGTATGCTGCACCCTGCTTGCTCTGTTTCCCTGTTAGAAGCTGTGAGGTGGAACAAGTTTCTCTCTCCGAGAACAACACGCATAGTGCTCGCTTCTGTGTGCTTCTTTTCAGCGGTTTGCTCTCTGTGCAGCATATGTGCGGTTTCACCTCTTCTAGCCAGCCAATATGCTCCTGCAGCATTTCTCTGCTTCTCTCAGTGATTTCTGAGCTGCTGATGCTAGGCTGTCTGTTTTCCATGTTTGCAACAAGTGCAGCACGTATGCTGCACCCTGCTTGCTCTGTTTCCCTGTTAGAAGCTGTGAGGTGGAACAAGTTTCTCTCTGCGAGAACAACACGCATAGTGCTCGCTTCTGTGTGCTTCTTTTCAGCGCTTTGCTCTCTGTGCAGCATATGTGCGGTTTCACCTCTTCTAGCCAGCCAATATGCTCCTGCAGCATTTCTCTGCTTCTCTCAGTGATTTCTGAGCTGCTGATGCTAGGCTGTCTGTTTTCCATGTTTGCAACAAGTGCAGCACGTATGCTGCACCCTGCTTGCTCTGTTTCCCTGTTAGAAGCTGTGAGGTGGAACAAGTTTCTCTCTGCGAGAACAGCACGCATAGTGCTCGCTTCTGTGTGCTTCTTTTCAGCGGTTTGCTCTCTGTGCAGCATATGTGCGGTTTCACCTCTTCTAGCCAGCCAATATGCTCCTGCAGCATTTCTCTGCTTCTATCAGTGATTTCTGAGCTGCTGATGCTAGGCTGTCTGTTTTCCATGTTTGCAACAAGTGCAGCACGTATGCTGCACCCTGCTTGCTCTGTTTCCCTGTTAGAAGCTGTGAGGTGGAACAAGTTTCTCTCTGCGAGAACAGCACGCATAGTGCTCGCTTCTGTGTGCTTCTTTTCAGCGGTTTGCTCTCTGTGCAGCATATGTGCGGTTTCACCTCTTCTAGCCAGCCAATATGCTCCTGCAGCATTTCTCTGCTTCTCTCAGTGATTTCTGAGCTGCTGATGCTAGGCTGTCTGTTTTCCATGTTTGCAACAAGTGCAGCACGTATGCTGCACCCTGCTTGCTCTGTTTCCCTGTTAGAAGCTGTACGGTGGAACAAGTTTCTCTCTGCGAGAACAGCACGCATAGTGCTCGCTTCTGTGTGCTTCTTTTCAGCGGTTTGCTCTCTGTGCAGCATATGTGCGGTTTCACCTCTTCTAGCCAGCCAATATGCTCCTGCAGCATTTCTCTGCTTCTCTCAGTGATTTCTGAGCTGCTGATGCTAGGCTGTCTGTTTTCCATGTTTGCAACAAGTGCAGCACGTATGCTGCACCCTGCTTGCTCTGTTTCCCTGTTAGAAGCTGTGAGGTGGAACAAGTTTCTCTCTGCGAGAACAACACGCATAGTGCTCGCTTCTGTGTGCTTCTTTTCAGCGGTTTGCTCTCTGTGCAGCATATGTGCGGTTTCACCTCTTCTAGCCAGCCAATATGCTCCTGCAGCATTTCTCTGCTTCTCTCAGTGATTTCTGAGCTGCTGATGCTAGGCTGTCTGTTTTCCATGTTTGCAACAAGTGCAGCACGTATGCTGCACCCTGCTTGCTCTGTTTCCCTGTTAGAAGCTGTGAGGTGGAACAAGTTTCTCTCTGCGAGAACAACACGCATAGTGCTCGCTTCTGTGTGCTTCTTTTCAGCGGTTTGCTCTCTGTGCAGCATATGTGCTGTTTCACCTCTTCTAGCCAGCCAATATGCTCCTGCAGCATTTCTCTGCTTCTCTCAGTGATTTCTGAGCTGCTGATGCTAGGCTGTCTGTTTTCCATGTTTGCAACAAGTGCAGCACGTATGCTGCACCCTGCTTGCTCTGTTTCCCTGTTAGAAGCTGTGAGGTGGAACAAGTTTCTCTCTGCGAGAACAGCACGCATAGTGCTCGCTTCTGTGTGCTTTTCAGCGGTTTGCTCTCTGTGCAGCATATGTGCGGTTTCACCTCTTCTAGCCAGCCAATATGCTCCTGCAGCATTTCTCTGCTTCTATCAGTGATTTCTGAGCTGCTGATGCTAGGCTGTCTGTTTTCCATGTTTGCAACAAGTGCAGCACGTATGCTGCACCCTGCTTGCTCTGTTTCCCTGTTAGAAGCTGTGAGGTGGAACAAGTTTCTCTCTGCGAGAACAGCACGCATAGTGCTCGCTTCTGTGTGCTTCTTTTCAGCGGTTTGCTCTCTGTGCAGCATATGTGCTGTTTCACCTCTTCTAGCCAGCCAATATGCTCCTGCAGCATTTCTCTGCTTCTATCAGTGATTTCTGAGCTGCTGATGCTAGGCTGTCTGTTTTCCATGTTTGCAACAAGTGCAGCACGTATGCTGCACCCTGCTTGCTCTGTTTCCCTGTTAGAAGCAGTACGGTGGAACAAGTTTCTCTCTGCGAGAACAACACGCATAGTGCTCGCTTCTGTATGCTTCTTTTCAGCGGTTTGCTCTCTGTGCAGCATATGTGCGGTTTCACCTCTTCTAGCCAGCCAATATGCTCCTGCAGCATTTCTCTTCTTCTATCAGTGATTTCTGAGCTGCTGATGCTAGGCTGTCTGTTTTCCATGTTTGCAACAAGTGCAGCACGTATGCTGCACCCTGCTTGCTCTGTTTCCCTGTTAGAAGCTGTGAGGTGGAACAAGTTTCTCTCTCCGAGAACAACACGCATAGTGCTCGCTTCTGTGTGCTTTTCAGCGGTTTGCTCTCTGTGCAGCATATGTGCGGTTTCACCTCTTCTAGCCAGCCAATATGCTCCTGCAGCATTTCTCTGCTTCTCTCAGTGATTTCTGAGCTGCTGATGCTAGGCTGTCTGTTTTCCATGTTTGCAACAAGTGCAGCACGTATGCTGCACCCTGCTTGCTCTGTTTCCCTGTTAGAAGCTGTGAGGTGGAACAAGTTTCTCTCTGCGAGAACAACACGCATAGTGCTCGCTTCTGTGTGCTTCTTTTCAGCGGTTTGCTCTCTGTACAGCATATGTGCGGTTTCACCTCTTCTAGCCAGCCAATATGCTCCTGCAGCATTTCTCTGCTTCTATCAGTGATTTCTGAGCTGCTGATGCTAGGCTGTCTGTTTGCCATGTTTGCAACAAGTGCAGCACGTATGCTGCACCCTGCTTGCTCTGTTTCCCTGTTAGAAGCTGTGAGGTGGAACAAGTTTCTCTCTGCGAGAACAGCACGCATAGTGCTCGCTTCTGTGTGCTTCTTTTCAGCGGTTTGCTCTCTGTGCAGCATATGTGCGGTTTCACCTCTTCTAGCCAGCCAATATGCTCCTGCAGCATTTCTCTGCTTCTATCAGTGATTTCTGAGCTGCTGATGCTAGGCTGTCTGTTTTCCATGTTTGCAACAAGTGCAGCACGTATGCTGCACCCTGCTTGCTCTGTTTCCCTGTTAGAAGCAGTACGGTGGAACAAGTTTCTCTCTGCGAGAACAACACGCATAGTGCTCGCTTCTGTGTGCTTCTTTTCAGCGGTTTGCTCTCTGTGCAGCATATGTGCTGTTTCACCTCTTCTAGCCAGCCAATATGCTCCTGCAGCATTTCTCTGCTTCTCTCAGTGATTTCTGAGCTGCTGATGCTAGGCTGTCTGTTTTCCATGTTTGCAACAAGTGCAGCACGTATGCTGCACCCTGCTTGCTCTGTTTCCCTGTTAGAAGCTGTGAGGTGGAACAAGTTTCTCTCTGCGAGAACAGCACGCATAGTGCTCGCTTCTGTGTGCTTCTTTTCAGCGGTTTGCTCTCTGTGCAGCATATGTGCGGTTTCACCTCTTCTAGCCAGCCAATATGCTCCTGCAGCATTTCTCTGCTTCTATCAGTGATTTCTGAGCTGCTGATGCTAGGCTGTCTGTTTTCCATGTTTGCAACAAGTGCAGCACGTATGCTGCACCCTGCTTGCTCTGTTTCCCTGTTAGAAGCTGTGAGGTGGAACAAGTTTCTCTCTGCGAGAACAGCACGCATAGTGCTCGCTTCTGTGTGCTTCTTTTCAGCGGTTTGCTCTCTGTGCAGCATATGTGCTGTTTCACCTCTTCTAGCCAGCCAATATGCTCCTGCAGCATTTCTCTGCTTCTCTCAGTGATTTCTGAGCTGCTGATGCTAGGCTGTCTGTTTTCCATGTTTGCAACAAGTGCAGCACGTATGCTGCACCCTGCTTGCTCTGTTTCCCTGTTAGAAGCTGTGAGGTGGAACAAGTTTCTCTCTGCGAGAACAGCACGCATAGTGCTCGCTTCTGTGTGCTTCTTTTCAGCGGTTTGCTCTCTGTGCAGCATATGTGCGGTTTCACCTCTTCTAGCCAGCCAATATGCTCCTGCAGCATTTCTCTGCTTCTCTCAGTGATTTCTGAGCTGCTGATGCTAGGCTGTCTGTTTTCCATGTTTGCAACAAGTGCAGCACGTATGCTGCACCCTGCTTGCTCTGTTTCCCTGTTAGAAGCTGTACGGTGGAACAAGTTTCTCTCTGCGAGAACAACACGCATAGTGCTCGCTTCTGTATGCTTCTTTTCAGCGGTTTGCTCTCTGTGCAGCATATGTGCGGTTTCACCTCTTCTAGCCAGCCAATATGCTCCTGCAGCATTTCTCTTCTTCTATCAGTGATTTCTGAGCTGCTGATGCTAGGCTGTCTGTTTTCCATGTTTGCAACAAGTGCAGCACGTATGCTGCACCCTGCTTGCTCTGTTTCCCTGTTAGAAGCTGTGAGGTGGAACAAGTTTCTCTCTCCGAGAACAACACGCATAGTGCTCGCTTCTGTGTGCTTCTTTTCAGCGGTTTGCTCTCTGTGCAGCATATGTGCGGTTTCACCTCTTCTAGCCAGCCAATATGCTCCTGCAGCATTTCTCTGCTTCTCTCAGTGATTTCTGAGCTGCTGATGCTAGGCTGTCTGTTTTCCATGTTTGCAACAAGTGCAGCACGTATGCTGCACCCTGCTTGCTCTGTTTCCCTGTTAGAAGCTGTGAGGTGGAACAAGTTTCTCTCTGCGAGAACAGCACGCATAGTGCTCGCTTCTGTGTGCTTCTTTTCAGCGGTTTGCTCTCTGTGCAGCATATGTGCGGTTTCACCTCTTCTAGCCAGCCAATATGCTCCTGCAGCATTTCTCTTCTTCTATCAGTGATTTCTGAGCTGCTGATGCTAGGCTGTCTCTTTTCCATGTTTGCAACAAGTGCAGCACGTATGCTGCACCCTGCTTGCTCTGTTTCCCTGTTAGAAGCAGTACGGTGGAACAAGTTTCTCTCTGCGAGAACAACACGCATAGTGCTCGCTTCTGTGTGCTTCTTTTCAGCGGTTTCCTCTCTGTGCAGCATATGTGCGGTTTCACCTCTTCTAGCCAGCCAATATGCTCCTGCAGCATTTCTCTGCTTCTCTCAGTGATTTCTGAGCTGCTGATGCTAGGCTGTCTGTTTTCCATGTTTGCAACAAGTGCAGCACGTATGCTGCACCCTGCTTGCTCTGTTTCCCTGTTAGAAGCTGTGAGGTGGAACAAGTTTCTCTCTGCGAGAACAGCACGCATAGTGCTCGCTTCTGTGTGCTTCTTTTCAGCGGTTTGCTCTCTGTGCAGCATATGTGCGGTTTCACCTCTTCTAGCCAGCCAATATGCTCCTGCAGCATTTCTCTGCTTCTATCAGTGATTTCTGAGCTGCTGATGCTAGGCTGTCTGTTTTCCATGTTTGCAACAAGTGCAGCACGTATGCTGCACCCTGCTTGCTCTGTTTCCCTGTTAGAAGCTGTACGGTGGAACAAGTTTCTCTCTGCGAGAACAGCACGCATAGTGCTCGCTTCTGTGTGCTTCTTTTCAGCGGTTTGCTCTCTGTGCAGCATATGTGCTGTTTCACCTCTTCTAGCCAGCCAATATGCTCCTGCAGCATTTCTCTGCTTCTCTCAGTGATTTCTGAGCTGCTGATGCTAGGCTGTCTGTTTTCCATGTTTGCAACAAGTGCAGCACGTATGCTGCACCCTGCTTGCTCTGTTTCCCTGTTAGAAGCTGTGAGGTGGAACAAGTTTCTCTCTGCGAGAACAGCACGCATAGTGCTCGCTTCTGTGTGCTTCTTTTCAGCGGTTTGCTCTCTGTGCAGCATATGTGCGGTTTCACCTCTTCTAGCCAGCCAATATGCTCCTGCAGCATTTCTCTGCTTCTCTCAGTGATTTCTGACCTGCTGATGCTAGGCTGTCTGTTTTCCATGTTTGCAACAAGTGCAGCACGTATGCTGCACCCTGCTTGCTCTGTTTCCCTGTTAGAAGCAGTACGGTGGAACAAGTTTCTCTCTGCGAGAACAACACGCATAGTGCTCGCTTCTGTATGCTTCTTTTCAGCGGTTTGCTCTCTGTGCAGCATATGTGCGGTTTCACCTCTTCTAGCCAGCCAATATGCTCCTGCAGCATTTCTCTGCTTCTATCAGTGATTTCTGAGCTGCTGATGCTAGGCTGTCTCTTTTCCATGTTTGCAACAAGTGCAGCACGTATGCTGCACCCTGCTTGCTCTGTTTCCCTGTTAGAAGCTGTGAGGTGGAACAAGTTTCTCTCTGCGAGAACAGCACGCATAGTGCTCGCTTCTGTGTGCTTCTTTTCAGCGGTTTGCTCTCTGTGCAGCATATGTGCGGTTTCACCTCTTCTAGCCAGCCAATATGCTCCTGCAGCATTTCTCTGCTTCTCTCAGTGATTTCTGAGCTGCTGATGCTAGGCTGTCTGTTTTCCATGTTTGCAACAAGTGCAGCACGTATGCTGCACCCTGCTTGCTCTGTTTCCCTGTTAGAAGCTGTGAGGTGGAACAAGTTTCTCTCTGCGAGAACAGCACGCATAGTGCTCGCTTCTGTGTGCTTCTTTTCAGCGGTTTGCTCTCTGTGCAGCATATGTGCGGTTTCACCTCTTCTAGCCAGCCAATATGCTCCTGCAGCATTTCTCTGCTTCTCTCAGTGATTTCTGAGCTGCTGATGCTAGGCTGTCTGTTTTCCATGTTTGCAACAAGTGCAGCAAGTATGCTGCACCCTGCTTGCTCTGTTTCCCTGTTAGAAGCTGTGAGGTGGAACAAGTTTCTCTCTGCGAGAACAGCACGCATAGTGCTCGCTTCTGTGTGCTTCTTTTCAGCGGTTTGCTCTCTGTGCAGCATATGTGCGGTTTCACCTCTTCTAGCCAGCCAATATGCTCCTGCAGCATTTCTCTGCTTCTCTCAGTGATTTCTGAGCTGCTGATGCTAGGCTGTCTGTTTTCCATGTTTGCAACAAGTGCAGCACGTATGCTGCACCCTGCTTGCTCTGTTTCCCTGTTAGAAGCTGTTAGGTGGAACAAGTTTCTCTCTGCGAGAACAACACGCATAGTGCTCGCTTCTGTGTGCTTCTTTTCAGCGGTTTGCTCTCTGTGCAGCATATGTGCGGTTTCACCTCTTCTAGCCAGCCAATATGCTCCTGCAGCATTTCTCTGCTTCTATCAGTGATTTCTGAGCTGCTGATGCTAGGCTGTCTCTTTTCCATGTTTGCAACAAGTGCAGCACGTATGCTGCACCCTGCTTGCTCTGTTTCCCTGTTAGAAGCTGTGAGGTGGAACAAGTTTCTCTCTGCGAGAACAGCACGCATAGTGCTCGCTTCTGTGTTCTTCTTTTCAGCGGTTTGCTCTCTGTGCAGCATATGTGCGGTTTCAGCTCTTCTAGCCAGCCAATATGCTCCTGCAGCATTTCTCTGCTTCTATCAGTGATTTCTGAGCTGCTGATGCTAGGCTGTCTGTTTTCCATGTTTGCAACAAGTGCAGCACGTATGCAGCACCCTGCTTGCTCTGTTTCCCTGTTAGAAGCTGTACGGTGGAACAAGTTTCTCTCTGCGAGAACAGCACGCATAGTGCTCGCTTCTGTGTGCTTCTTTTCAGCGGTTTGCTCTCTGTGCAGCATATGTGCTGTTTCACCTCTTCTAGCCAGCCAAAATGCTCCTGCAGCATTTCTCTGCTTCTATCAGTGATTTCTGAGCTGCTGATGCTAGGCTGTCTGTTTTCCATGTTTGCAACAAGTGCAGCACGTATGCTGCACCCTGCTTGCTCTGTTTCCCTGTTAGAAGCTGTACGGTGGAACAAGTTTCTCTCTGCGAGAACAGCACGCATAGTGCTCGCTTCTGTGTGCTTCTTTTCAGCGGTTTGCTCTCTGTGCAGCATATGTGCGGTTTCAGCTCTTCTAGCCAGCCAATATGCTCCTGCAGCATTTCTCTGCTTCTATCAGTGATTTCTGAGCTGCTGATGCTAGGCTGTCTGTTTTCCATGTTTGCAACAAGTGCAGCACGTATGCTGCACCCTGCTTGCTCTGTTTCCCTGTTAGAAGCTGTGAGGTGGAACAAGTTTCTCTCTGCGAGAACAGCACGCATAGTGCTCGCTTCTGTGTGCTTCTTTTCAGCGGTTTGCTCTCTGTGCAGCATATGTGCTGTTTCACCTCTTCTAGCCAGCCAATATGCTCCTGCAGCATTTCTCTGCTTCTATCAGTGATTTCTGAGCTGCTGATGCTAGGCTGTCTGTTTTCCATGTTTGCAACAAGTGCAGCACGTATGCAGCACCCTGCTTGCTCTGTTTCCCTGTTAGAAGCTGTACGGTGGAACAAGTTTCTCTCTGCGAGAACAGCACGCATAGTGCTCGCTTCTGTGTGCTTCTTTTCAGCGGTTTGCTCTCTGTGCAGCATATGTGCGGTTTCACCTCTTCTAGCCAGCCAATATGCTCCTGCAGCATTTCTCTGCTTCTCTCAGTGATTTCTGAGCTGCTGATGCTAGGCTGTCTGTTTTCCATGTTTGCAACAAGTGCAGCACGTATGCTGCACCCTGCTTGCTCTGTTTCCCTGTTAGAAGCAGTATGGTGGAACAAGTTTCTCTCTGCGAGAACAGCATGCATAGTGCTCGCTTCTGTGTGCTTCTTTTCAGCGGTTTGCTCTCTGTGCAGCATATGTGCGGTTTCAGCTCTTCTAGCCAGCCAATATGCTCCTGCAGCATTTCTCTGCTTCTATCAGTGATTTCTGAGCTGCTGATGCTAGGCTGTCTGTTTTCCATGTTTGCAACAAGTGCAGCAAGTATGCTGCACCCTGCTTGCTCTGTTTCCCTGTTAGAAGCTGTACGGTGTAACAAGTTTCTCTCTGCGAGAACAGCACGCATAGTGCTCGCTTCTGTGTGCTTCTTTTCAGCGGTTTGCTCTCTGTGCAGCATATGTGCGGTTTCACCTCTTCTAGCCAGCCAATATGCTCCTGCAGCATTTCTCTGCTTCTCTCAGTGATTTCTGAGCTGCTGATGCTAGGCTGTCTGTTTTCCATGTTTGCAACAAGTGCAGCACGTATGCTGCACCCTGCTTGCTCTGTTTCCCTGTTAGAAGCTGTTAGGTGGAACAAGTTTCTCTCTGCGAGAACAACACGCATAGTGCTCGCTTCTGTGTGCTTCTTTTCAGCGGTTTGCTCTCTGTGCAGCATATGTGCGGTTTCACCTCTTCTAGCCAGCCAATATGCTCCTGCAGCATTTCTCTGCTTCTATCAGTGATTTCTGAGCTGCTGATGCTAGGCTGTCTCTTTTCCATGTTTGCAACAAGTGCAGCACGTATGCTGCACCCTGCTTGCTCTGTTTCCCTGTTAGAAGCTGTACGGTGGAACAAGTTTCTCTCTGCGAGAACAGCACGCATAGTGCTCGCTTCTGTGTTCTTCTTTTCAGCGGTTTGCTCTCTGTGCAGCATATGTGCGGTTTCAGCTCTTCTAGCCAGCCAATATGCTCCTGCAGCATTTCTCTGCTTCTATCAGTGATTTCTGAGCTGCTGATGCTAGGCTGTCTGTTTTCCATGTTTGCAACAAGTGCAGCACGTATGCAGCACCCTGCTTGCTCTGTTTCCCTGTTAGAAGCTGTACGGTGGAACAAGTTTCTCTCTGCGAGAACAGCACGCATAGTGCTCGCTTCTGTGTGCTTCTTTTCAGCGGTTTGCTCTCTGTGCAGCATATGTGCTGTTTCACCTCTTCTAGCCAGCCAAACTGCTCCTGCAGCATTTCTCTGCTTCTATCAGTGATTTCTGAGCTGCTGATGCTAGGCTGTCTGTTTTCCATGTTTGCAACAAGTGCAGCACGTATGCTGCACCCTGCTTGCTCTGTTTCCCTGTTAGAAGCTGTGAGGTGGAACAAGTTTCTCTCTGCGAGAACAGCACGCATAGTGCTCGCTTCTGTGTGCTTCTTTTCAGCGGTTTGCTCTCTGTGCAGCATATGTGCTGTTTCACCTCTTCTAGCCAGCCAATATGCTCCTGCAGCATTTCTCTGCTTCTATCAGTGATTTCTGAGCTGCTGATGCTAGGCTGTCTGTTTTCCATGTTTGCAACAAGTGCAGCACGTATGCAGCACCCTGCTTGCTCTGTTTCCCTGTTAGAAGCTGTACGGTGGAACAAGTTTCTCTCTGCGAGAACAGCACGCATAGTGCTCGCTTCTGTGTGCTTCTTTTCAGCGGTTTGCTCTCTGTGCAGCATATGTGCGGTTTCACCTCTTCTAGCCAGCCAATATGCTCCTGCAGCATTTCTCTGCTTCTCTCAGTGATTTCTGAGCTGCTGATGCTAGGCTGTCTGTTTTCCATGTTTGCAACAAGTGCAGCACGTATGCTGCACCCTGCTTGCTCTGTTTCCCTGTTAGAAGCAGTATGGTGGAACAAGTTTCTCTCTGCGAGAACAGCATGCATAGTGCTCGCTTCTGTGTGCTTCTTTTCAGCGGTTTGCTCTCTGTGCAGCATATGTGCGGTTTCAGCTCTTCTAGCCAGCCAATATGCTCCTGCAGCATTTCTCTGCTTCTATCAGTGATTTCTGAGCTGCTGATGCTAGGCTGTCTGTTTTCCATGTTTGCAACAAGTGCAGCAAGTATGCTGCACCCTGCTTGCTCTGTTTCCCTGTTAGAAGCTGTACGGTGTAACAAGTTTCTCTCTGCGAGAACAGCACGCATAGTGCTCGCTTCTGTGTGCTTCTTTTCAGCGGTTTGCTCTCTGTGCAGCATATGTGCGGTTTCACCTCTTCTAGCCAGCCAATATGCTCCTGCAGCATTTCTCTGCTTCTCTCAGTGATTTCTGAGCTGCTGATGCTAGGCTGTCTGTTTTCCATGTTTGCAACAAGTGCAGCACGTATGCTGCACCCTGCTTGCTCTGTTTCCCTGTTAGAAGCTGTACGGTGGAACAAGTTTCTCTCTGCGAGAACAACACGCATAGTGCTCGCTTCTGTATGCTTCTTTTCAGCGGTTTGCTCTCTGTGCAGCATATGTGCGGTTTCACCTCTTCTAGCCAGCCAATATGCTCCTGCAGCATTTCTCTTCTTCTATCAGTGATTTCTGAGCTGCTGATGCTAGGCTGTCTGTTTTCCATGTTTGCAACAAGTGCAGCACGTATGCTGCACCCTGCTTGCTCTGTTTCCCTGTTAGAAGCTGTGAGGTGGAACAAGTTTCTCTCTCCGAGAACAACACGCATAGTGCTCGCTTCTGTGTGCTTCTTTTCAGCGGTTTGCTCTCTGTGCAGCATATGTGCGGTTTCACCTCTTCTAGCCAGCCAATATGCTCCTGCAGCATTTCTCTGCTTCTCTCAGTGATTTCTGAGCTGCTGATGCTAGGCTGTCTGTTTTCCATGTTTGCAACAAGTGCAGCACGTATGCTGCACCCTGCTTGCTCTGTTTCCCTGTTAGAAGCTGTGAGGTGGAACAAGTTTCTCTCTGCGAGAACAACACGCATAGTGCTCGCTTCTGTGTGCTTCTTTTCAGCGCTTTGCTCTCTGTGCAGCATATGTGCGGTTTCACCTCTTCTAGCCAGCCAATATGCTCCTGCAGCATTTCTCTGCTTCTCTCAGTGATTTCTGAGCTGCTGATGCTAGGCTGTCTGTTTTCCATGTTTGCAACAAGTGCAGCACGTATGCTGCACCCTGCTTGCTCTGTTTCCCTGTTAGAAGCTGTGAGGTGGAACAAGTTTCTCTCTGCGAGAACAGCACGCATAGTGCTCGCTTCTGTGTGCTTCTTTTCAGCGGTTTGCTCTCTGTGCAGCATATGTGCGGTTTCACCTCTTCTAGCCAGCCAATATGCTCCTGCAGCATTTCTCTGCTTCTATCAGTGATTTCTGAGCTGCTGATGCTAGGCTGTCTGTTTTCCATGTTTGCAACAAGTGCAGCAAGTATGCTGCACCCTGCTTGCTCTGTTTCCCTGTTAGAAGCAGTACGGTGGAACAAGTTTCTCTCTGCGAGAACAGCACGCATAGTGCTCGCTTCTGTGTGCTTCTTTTCAGCGGTTTGCTCTCTGTGCAGCATATGTGCTGTTTCACCTCTTCTAGCCAGCCAATATGCTCCTGCAGCATTTCTCTGCTTCTCTCAGTGATTTCTGAGCTGCTGATGCTAGGCTGTCTGTTTGCCATGTTTGCAACAAGTGCAGCACGTATGCTGCACCCTGCTTGCTCTGTTTCCCTGTTAGAAGCTGTGAGGTGGAACAAGTTTCTCTCTGCGAGAACAGCACGCATAGTGCTCGCTTCTGTGTGCTTCTTTTCAGCGGTTTGCTCTCTGTGCAGCATATGTGCGGTTTCAGCTCTTCTAGCCAGCCAATATGCTCCTGCAGCATTTCTCTGCTTCTATCAGTGATTTCTGAGCTGCTGATGCTAGGCTGTCTGTTTTCCATGTTTGCAACAAGTGCAGCACGTATGCTGCACCCTGCTTGCTCTGTTTCCCTGTTAGAAGCTGTGAGGTGGAACAAGTTTCTCTCTGCGAGAACAGCACGCATAGTGCTCGCTTCTGTGTGCTTCTTTTCAGCGGTTTGCTCTCTGTGCAGCATATGTGCGGTTTCACCTCTTCTAGCCAGCCAATATGCTCCTGCAGCATTTCTCTGCTTCTCTCAGTGATTTCTGACCTGCTGATGCTAGGCTGTCTGTTTTCCATGTTTGCAACAAGTGCAGCACGTATGCTGCACCCTGCTTGCTCTGTTTCCCTGTTAGAAGCTGTGAGGTGGAACAAGTTTCTCTCTGCGAGAACAGCACGCATAGTGCTCGCTTCTGTGTGCTTCTTTTCAGCGGTTTGCTCTCTGTGCAGCATATGTGCGGTTTCACCTCTTCTAGCCAGCCAATATGCTCCTGCAGCATTTCTCTGCTTCTATCAGTGATTTCTGAGCTGCTGATGCTAGGCTGTCTGTTTTCCATGTTTGCAACAAGTGCAGCACGTATGCAGCACCCTGCTTGCTCTGTTTCCCTGTTAGAAGCTGTACGGTGTAACAAGTTTCTCTCTGCGAGAACAGCACGCATAGTGCTCGCTTCTGTGTGCTTCTTTTCAGCGGTTTGCTCTCTGTGCAGCATATGTGCGGTTTCACCTCTTCTAGCCAGCCAATATGCTCCTGCAGCATTTCTCTGCTTCTATCAGTGATTTCTGAGCTGCTGATGCTAGGCTGTCTGTTTTCCATGTTTGCAACAAGTGCAGCAAGTATGCTGCACCCTGCTTGCTCTGTTTCCCTGTTAGAAGCTGTACGGTGTAACAAGTTTCTCTCTGCGAGAACAGCATGCATAGTGCTCGCTTCTGTGTGCTTCTTTTCAGCGGTTTGCTCTCTGTGCAGCATATGTGCGGTTTCACCTCTTCTAGCCAGCCAATATGCTCCTGCAGCATTTCTCTGCTTCTCTCAGTGATTTCTGAGCTGCTGATGCTAGGCTGTCTGTTTTCCATGTTTGCAACAAGTGCAGCACGTATGCTGCACCCTGCTTGCTCTGTTTCCCTGTTAGAAGCTGTGAGGTGGAACAAGTTTCTCTCTGCGAGAACAGCACGCATAGTGCTCGCTTCTGTGTGCTTCTTTTCAGCGGTTTGCTCTCTGTGCAGCATATGTGCTGTTTCACCTCTTCTAGCCAGCCAATATGCTCCTGCAGCATTTCTCTGCTTCTATCAGTGATTTCTGAGCTGCTGATGCTAGGCTGTCTGTTTTCCATGTTTGCAACAAGTGCAGCAAGTATGCTGCACCCTGCTTGCTCTGTTTCCCTGTTAGAAGCAGTACGGTGGAACAAGTTTCTCTCTGCGAGAACAACACGCATAGTGCTCGCTTCTGTGTGCTTCTTTTCAGCGGTTTGCTCTCTGTGCAGCATATGTGCGGTTTCACCTCTTCTAGCCAGCCAATATGCTCCTGCAGCATTTCTCTGCTTCTATCAGTGATTTCTGAGCTGCTGATGCTAGGCTGTCTGTTTTCCATGTTTGCAACAAGTGCAGCACGTATGCTGCACCCTGCTTGCTCTGTTTCCCTGTTAGAAGCTGTGAGGTGGAACAAGTTTCTCTCTGCGAGAACAGCACGCATAGTGCTCGCTTCTGTGTGCTTCTTTTCAGCGGTTTGCTCTCTGTGCAGCATATGTGCGGTTTCACCTCTTCTAGCCAGCCAATATGCTCCTGCAGCATTTCTCTGCTTCTATCAGTGATTTCTGAGCTGCTGATGCTAGGCTGTCTGTTTTCCATGTTTGCAACAAGTGCAGCACGTATGCTGCACCCTGCTTGCTCTGTTTCCCTGTTAGAAGCTGTACGGTGGAACAAGTTTCTCTCTGCGAGAACAGCACGCATAGTGCTCGCTTCTGTGTGCTTCTTTTCAGCGGTTTGCTCTCTGTGCAGCATATGTGCGGTTTCACCTCTTCTAGCCAGCCAATATGCTCCTGCAGCATTTCTCTGCTTCTCTCAGTGATTTCTGAGCTGCTGATGCTAGGCTGTCTGTTTTCCATGTTTGCAAC
Source organism: Delichon dasypus (assembly GCA_037837765.1). Taxonomy (NCBI): domain Eukaryota; kingdom Metazoa; phylum Chordata; class Aves; order Passeriformes; family Hirundinidae; genus Delichon; species Delichon dasypus. Next base: position 10,167 of record JBBAXF010000173.1, on the reverse strand, counting down.
AAGTGCAGCACGTATGCTGCACCCTGCTTGCTCTGTTTCCCTGTTAGAAGCAGTACGGTGGAACAAGTTTCTCTCTGCGAGAACAACACGCATAGTGCTCGCTTCTGTGTGCTTCTTTTCAGCGGTTTGCTCTCTGTGCAGCATATGTGCGGTTTCACCTCTTCTAGCCAGCCAATATGCTCCTGCAGCATTTCTCTGCTTCTATCAGTGATTTCTGAGCTGCTGATGCTAGGCTGTCTGTTTTCCATGTTTGCAACAAGTGCAGCACGTATGCTGCACCCTGCTTGCTCTGTTTCCCTGTTAGAAGCTGTGAGGTGGAACAAGTTTCTCTCTGCGAGAACAGCACGCATAGTGCTCGCTTCTGTGTGCTTCTTTTCAGCGGTTTGCTCTCTGTGCAGCATATGTGCGGTTTCACCTCTTCTAGCCAGCCAATATGCTCCTGCAGCATTTCTCTGCTTCTATCAGTGATTTCTGAGCTGCTGATGCTAGGCTGTCTGTTTTCCATGTTTGCAACAAGTGCAGCACGTATGCTGCACCCTGCTTGCTCTGTTTCCCTGTTAGAAGCTGTACGGTGGAACAAGTTTCTCTCTGCGAGAACAACACGCATAGTGCTCGCTTCTGTGTGCTTCTTTTCAGCGGTTTGCTCTCTGTGCAGCATATGTGCTGTTTCACCTCTTCTAGCCAGCCAATATGCTCCTGCAGCATTTCTCTGCTTCTCTCAGTGATTTCTGAGCTGCTGATGCTAGGCTGTCTGTTTTCCATGTTTGCAACAAGTGCAGCACGTATGCTGCACCCTGCTTGCTCTGTTTCCCTGTTAGAAGCTGTGAGGTGGAACAAGTTTCTCTCTGCGAGAACAGCACGCATAGTGCTCGCTTCTGTGTGCTTCTTTTCAGCGGTTTGCTCTCTGTGCAGCATATGTGCTGTTTCACCTCTTCTAGCCAGCCAATATGCTCCTGCAGCATTTCCCTGCTTCTCTCAGTGATTTCTGAGCTGCTGATGCTAGGCTGTCTGTTTTCCATGTTTGCAACAAGTGCAGCACGTATGCTGCACCCTGCTTGCTCTGTTTCCCTGTTAGAAGCTGTGAGGTGGAACAAGTTTCTCTCTGCGAGAACAGCACGCATAGTGCTCGCTTCTGTGTGCTTCTTTCCAGCGGTTTGCTCTCTGTGCAGCATATGTGCGGTTTCACCTCTTCTAGCCAGCCAATATGCTCCTGCAGCATTTCTCTGCTTCTCTCAGTGATTTCTGACCTGCTGATGCTAGGCTGTCTGTTTTCCATGTTTGCAACAAGTGCAGCACGTATGCTGCACCCTGCTTGCTCTGTTTCCCTGTTAGAAGCAGTACGGTGGAACAAGTTTCTCTCTGCGAGAACAACACGCATAGTGCTCGCTTCTGTATGCTTCTTTTCAGCGGTTTGCTCTCTGTGCAGCATATGTGCGGTTTCACCTCTTCTAGCCAGCCAATATGCTCCTGCAGCATTTCTCTGCTTCTATCAGTGATTTCTGAGCTGCTGATGCTAGGCTGTCTCTTTTCCATGTTTGCAACAAGTGCAGCACGTATGCTGCACCCTGCTTGCTCTGTTTCCCTGTTAGAAGCTGTGAGGTGGAACAAGTTTCTCTCTCCGAGAACAACACGCATAGTGCTCGCTTCTGTGTGCTTCTTTTCAGCGGTTTGCTCTCTGTGCAGCATATGTGCGGTTTCACCTCTTCTAGCCAGCCAATATGCTCCTGCAGCATTTCTCTGCTTCTCTCAGTGATTTCTGAGCTGCTGATGCTAGGCTGTCTGTTTTCCATGTTTGCAACAAGTGCAGCACGTATGCTGCACCCTGCTTGCTCTGTTTCCCTGTTAGAAGCTGTGAGGTGGAACAAGTTTCTCTCTGCGAGAACAGCACGCATAGTGCTCGCTTCTGTGTGCTTCTTTTCAGCGGTTTGCTCTCTGTGCAGCATATGTGCTGTTTCACCTCTTCTAGCCAGCCAATATGCTCCTGCAGCATTTCTCTGCTTCTATCAGTGATTTCTGAGCTGCTGATGCTAGGCTGTCTGTTTTCCATGTTTGCAACAAGTGCAGCACGTATGCTGCACCCTGCTTGCTCTGTTTCCCTGTTAGAAGCAGTACGGTGGAACAAGTTTCTCTCTGCGAGAACAACACGCATAGTGCTCGCTTCTGTGTGCTTCTTTTCAGCGGTTTGCTCTCTGTGCAGCATATGTGCGGTTTCACCTCTTCTAGCCAGCCAATATGCTCCTGCAGCATTTCTCTGCTTCTATCAGTGATTTCTGAGCTGCTGATGCTAGGCTGTCTGTTTTCCATGTTTGCAACAAGTGCAGCACGTATGCTGCACCCTGCTTGCTCTGTTTCCCTGTTAGAAGCTGTGAGGTGGAACAAGTTTCTCTCTGCGAGAACAGCACGCATAGTGCTCGCTTCTGTGTGCTTCTTTTCAGCGGTTTGCTCTCTGTGCAGCATATGTGCGGTTTCACCTCTTCTAGCCAGCCAATATGCTCCTGCAGCATTTCTCTGCTTCTATCAGTGATTTCTGAGCTGCTGATGCTAGGCTGTCTGTTTTCCATGTTTGCAACAAGTGCAGCACGTATGCTGCACCCTGCTTGCTCTGTTTCCCTGTTAGAAGCTGTACGGTGGAACAAGTTTCTCTCTGCGAGAACAGCACGCATAGTGCTCGCTTCTGTGTGCTTCTTTTCAGCGGTTTGCTCTCTGTGCAGCATATGTGCGGTTTCACCTCTTCTAGCCAGCCAATATGCTCCTGCAGCATTTCTCTGCTTCTCTCAGTGATTTCTGAGCTGCTGATGCTAGGCTGTCTGTTTTCCATGTTTGCAACAAGTGCAGCACGTATGCTGCACCCTGCTTGCTCTGTTTCCCTGTTAGAAGCAGTACGGTGGAACAAGTTTCTCTCTGCGAGAACAACACGCATAGTGCTCGCTTCTGTGTGCTTCTTTTCAGCGGTTTGCTCTCTGTGCAGCATATGTGCGGTTTCACCTCTTCTAGCCAGCCAATATGCTCCTGCAGCATTTCTCTGCTTCTATCAGTGATTTCTGAGCTGCTGATGCTAGGCTGTCTGTTTTCCATGTTTGCAACAAGTGCAGCACGTATGCTGCACCCTGCTTGCTCTGTTTCCCTGTTAGAAGCTGTGAGGTGGAACAAGTTTCTCTCTGCGAGAACAGCACGCATAGTGCTCGCTTCTGTGTGCTTCTTTTCAGCGGTTTGCTCTCTGTGCAGCATATGTGCGGTTTCACCTCTTCTAGCCAGCCAATATGCTCCTGCAGCATTTCTCTGCTTCTATCAGTGATTTCTGAGCTGCTGATGCTAGGCTGTCTGTTTTCCATGTTTGCAACAAGTGCAGCACGTATGCTGCACCCTGCTTGCTCTGTTTCCCTGTTAGAAGCTGTACGGTGGAACAAGTTTCTCTCTGCGAGAACAACACGCATAGTGCTCGCTTCTGTGTGCTTCTTTTCAGCGGTTTGCTCTCTGTGCAGCATATGTGCTGTTTCACCTCTTCTAGCCAGCCAATATGCTCCTGCAGCATTTCTCTGCTTCTCTCAGTGATTTCTGAGCTGCTGATGCTAGGCTGTCTGTTTTCCATGTTTGCAACAAGTGCAGCACGTATGCTGCACCCTGCTTGCTCTGTTTCCCTGTTAGAAGCTGTGAGGTGGAACAAGTTTCTCTCTGCGAGAACAGCACGCATAGTGCTCGCTTCTGTGTGCTTCTTTTCAGCGGTTTGCTCTCTGTGCAGCATATGTGCTGTTTCACCTCTTCTAGCCAGCCAATATGCTCCTGCAGCATTTCCCTGCTTCTCTCAGTGATTTCTGAGCTGCTGATGCTAGGCTGTCTGTTTTCCATGTTTGCAACAAGTGCAGCACGTATGCTGCACCCTGCTTGCTCTGTTTCCCTGTTAGAAGCTGTGAGGTGGAACAAGTTTCTCTCTGCGAGAACAGCACGCATAGTGCTCGCTTCTGTGTGCTTCTTTCCAGCGGTTTGCTCTCTGTGCAGCATATGTGCGGTTTCACCTCTTCTAGCCAGCCAATATGCTCCTGCAGCATTTCTCTGCTTCTCTCAGTGATTTCTGACCTGCTGATGCTAGGCTGTCTGTTTTCCATGTTTGCAACAAGTGCAGCACGTATGCTGCACCCTGCTTGCTCTGTTTCCCTGTTAGAAGCAGTACGGTGGAACAAGTTTCTCTCTGCGAGAACAACACGCATAGTGCTCGCTTCTGTATGCTTCTTTTCAGCGGTTTGCTCTCTGTGCAGCATATGTGCGGTTTCACCTCTTCTAGCCAGCCAATATGCTCCTGCAGCATTTCTCTGCTTCTATCAGTGATTTCTGAGCTGCTGATGCTAGGCTGTCTCTTTTCCATGTTTGCAACAAGTGCAGCACGTATGCTGCACCCTGCTTGCTCTGTTTCCCTGTTAGAAGCTGTGAGGTGGAACAAGTTTCTCTCTCCGAGAACAACACGCATAGTGCTCGCTTCTGTGTGCTTCTTTTCAGCGGTTTGCTCTCTGTGCAGCATATGTGCGGTTTCACCTCTTCTAGCCAGCCAATATGCTCCTGCAGCATTTCTCTGCTTCTCTCAGTGATTTCTGAGCTGCTGATGCTAGGCTGTCTGTTTTCCATGTTTGCAACAAGTGCAGCACGTATGCTGCACCCTGCTTGCTCTGTTTCCCTGTTAGAAGCTGTGAGGTGGAACAAGTTTCTCTCTGCCAGAACAACACGCATAGTGCTCGCTTCTGTGTGCTTCTTTTCAGCGGTTTGCTCTCTGTGCAGCATATGTGCGGTTTCAGCTCTTCTAGCCAGCCAATATGCTCCTGCAGCATTTCTCTGCTTCTATCAGTGATTTCTGAGCTGCTGATGCTAGGCTGTCTGTTTTCCATGTTTGCAACAAGTGCAGCACGTATGCTGCACCCTGCTTGCTCTGTTTCCCTGTTAGAAGCTGTGAGGTGGAACAAGTTTCTCTCTGCGAGAACAGCACGCATAGTGCTCGCTTCTGTGTGCTTCTTTTCAGCGGTTTGCTCTCTGTGCAGCATATGTGCGGTTTCACCTCTTCTAGCCAGCCAATATGCTCCTGCAGCATTTCTCTGCTTCTCTCAGAGATTTCTGAGCTGCTGATGCTAGGCTGTCTGTTTTCCATGTTTGCAACAAGTGCAGCACGTATGCTGCACCCTGCTTGCTCTGTTTCCCTGTTAGAAGCTGTGAGGTGGAACAAGTTTCTCTCTGCGAGAACAGCACGCATAGTGCTCGCTTCTGTGTGCTTCTTTTCAGCGGTTTGCTCTCTGTGCAGCATATGTGCTGTTTCACCTCTTCTAGCCAGCCAATATGCTCCTGCAGCATTTCTCTGCTTCTCTCAGTGATTTCTGAGCTGCTGATGCTAGGCTGTCTGTTTTCCATGTTTGCAACAAGTGCAGCACGTATGCTGCACCCTGCTTGCTCTGTTTCCCTGTTAGAAGCTGTGAGGTGGAACAAGTTTCTCTCTGCGAGAACAGCACGCATAGTGCTCGCTTCTGTGTGCTTTTCAGCGGTTTGCTCTCTGTGCAGCATATGTGCGGTTTCACCTCTTCTAGCCAGCCAATATGCTCCTGCAGCATTTCTCTGCTTCTATCAGTGATTTCTGAGCTGCTGATGCTAGGCTGTCTGTTTTCCATGTTTGCAACAAGTGCAGCACGTATGCTGCACCCTGCTTGCTCTGTTTCCCTGTTAGAAGCTGTGAGGTGGAACAAGTTTCTCTCTGCGAGAACAGCACGCATAGTGCTCGCTTCTGTGTGCTTCTTTTCAGCGGTTTGCTCTCTGTGCAGCATATGTGCGGTTTCACCTCTTCTAGCCAGCCAATATGCTCCTGCAGCATTTCTCTGCTTCTATCAGTGATTTCTGAGCTGCTGATGCTAGGCTGTCTGTTTTCCATGTTTGCAACAAGTGCAGCACGTATGCTGCACCCTGCTTGCTCTGTTTCCCTGTTAGAAGCAGTACGGTGGAACAAGTTTCTCTCTGCGAGAACAACACGCATAGTGCTCGCTTCTGTATGCTTCTTTTCAGCGGTTTGCTCTCTGTGCAGCATATGTGCGGTTTCACCTCTTCTAGCCAGCCAATATGCTCCTGCAGCATTTCTCTTCTTCTATCAGTGATTTCTGAGCTGCTGATGCTAGGCTGTCTGTTTTCCATGTTTGCAACAAGTGCAGCACGTATGCTGCACCCTGCTTGCTCTGTTTCCCTGTTAGAAGCTGTGAGGTGGAACAAGTTTCTCTCTCCGAGAACAACACGCATAGTGCTCGCTTCTGTGTGCTTTTCAGCGGTTTGCTCTCTGTGCAGCATATGTGCGGTTTCACCTCTTCTAGCCAGCCAATATGCTCCTGCAGCATTTCTCTGCTTCTCTCAGTGATTTCTGAGCTGCTGATGCTAGGCTGTCTGTTTTCCATGTTTGCAACAAGTGCAGCACGTATGCTGCACCCTGCTTGCTCTGTTTCCCTGTTAGAAGCTGTGAGGTGGAACAAGTTTCTCTCTGCGAGAACAACACGCATAGTGCTCGCTTCTGTGTGCTTCTTTTCAGCGGTTTGCTCTCTGTACAGCATATGTGCGGTTTCACCTCTTCTAGCCAGCCAATATGCTCCTGCAGCATTTCTCTGCTTCTATCAGTGATTTCTGAGCTGCTGATGCTAGGCTGTCTGTTTTCCATGTTTGCAACAAGTGCAGCACGTATGCTGCACCCTGCTTGCTCTGTTTCCCTGTTAGAAGCTGTGAGGTGGAACAAGTTTCTCTCTGCGAGAACAGCACGCATAGTGCTCGCTTCTGTGTGCTTCTTTTCAGCGGTTTGCTCTCTGTGCAGCATATGTGCGGTTTCACCTCTTCTAGCCAGCCAATATGCTCCTGCAGCATTTCTCTGCTTCTCTCAGTGATTTCTGAGCTGCTGATGCTAGGCTGTCTGTTTTCCATGTTTGCAACAAGTGCAGCACGTATGCTGCACCCTGCTTGCTCTGTTTCCCTGTTAGAAGCAGTACGGTGGAACAAGTTTCTCTCTGCGAGAACAGCACGCATAGTGCTCGCTTCTGTGTGCTTCTTTTCAGCGGTTTGCTCTCTGTGCAGCATATGTGCTGTTTCACCTCTTCTAGCCAGCCAATATGCTCCTGCAGCATTTCTCTGCTTCTCTCAGTGATTTCTGAGCTGCTGATGCTAGGCTGTCTGTTTTCCATGTTTGCAACAAGTGCAGCACGTATGCTGCACCCTGCTTGCTCTGTTTCCCTGTTAGAAGCTGTGAGGTGGAACAAGTTTCTCTCTGCGAGAACAGCACGCATAGTGCTCGCTTCTGTGTGCTTCTTTTCAGCGGTTTGCTCTCTGTGCAGCATATGTGCGGTTTCACCTCTTCTAGCCAGCCAATATGCTCCTGCAGCATTTCTCTGCTTCTATCAGTGATTTCTGAGCTGCTGATGCTAGGCTGTCTGTTTTCCATGTTTGCAACAAGTGCAGCACGTATGCTGCACCCTGCTTGCTCTGTTTCCCTGTTAGAAGCTGTGAGGTGGAACAAGTTTCTCTCTCCGAGAACAACACGCATAGTGCTCGCTTCTGTGTGCTTCTTTTCAGCGGTTTGCTCTCTGTGCAGCATATGTGCGGTTTCACCTCTTCTAGCCAGCCAATATGCTCCTGCAGCATTTCTCTGCTTCTCTCAGTGATTTCTGAGCTGCTGATGCTAGGCTGTCTGTTTTCCATGTTTGCAACAAGTGCAGCACGTATGCTGCACCCTGCTTGCTCTGTTTCCCTGTTAGAAGCTGTGAGGTGGAACAAGTTTCTCTCTGCGAGAACAACACGCATAGTGCTCGCTTCTGTGTGCTTCTTTTCAGCGCTTTGCTCTCTGTGCAGCATATGTGCGGTTTCACCTCTTCTAGCCAGCCAATATGCTCCTGCAGCATTTCTCTGCTTCTCTCAGTGATTTCTGAGCTGCTGATGCTAGGCTGTCTGTTTTCCATGTTTGCAACAAGTGCAGCACGTATGCTGCACCCTGCTTGCTCTGTTTCCCTGTTAGAAGCTGTGAGGTGGAACAAGTTTCTCTCTGCGAGAACAGCACGCATAGTGCTCGCTTCTGTGTGCTTCTTTCAGCGGTTTGCTCTCTGTGCAGCATATGTGCGGTTTCACCTCTTCTAGCCAGCCAATATGCTCCTGCAGCATTTCTCTGCTTCTATCAGTGATTTCTGAGCTGCTGATGCTAGGCTGTCTGTTTTCCATGTTTGCAACAAGTGCAGCACGTATGCTGCACCCTGCTTGCTCTGTTTCCCTGTTAGAAGCTGTGAGGTGGAACAAGTTTCTGTCTGCGAGAACATCACGCATAGTGCTCGCTTCTGTGTGCTTCTTTTCAGCGGTTTGCTCTCTGTGCAGCATATGTGCGGTTTCACCTCTTCTAGCCAGCCAATATGCTCCTGCAGCATTTCTCTGCTTCTCTCAGTGATTTCTGAGCTGCTGATGCTAGGCTGTCTGTTTTCCATGTTTGCAACAAGTGCAGCACGTATGCTGCACCCTGCTTGCTCTGTTTCCCTGTTAGAAGCTGTGAGGTGGAACAAGTTTCTCTCTGCGAGAACAGCACGCATAGTGCTCGCTTCTGTGTGCTTCTTTTCAGCGGTTTGCTCTCTGTGCAGCATATGTGCGGTTTCACCTCTTCTAGCCAGCCAATATGCTCCTGCAGCATTTCTCTGCTTCTCTCAGTGATTTCTGAGCTGCTGATGCTAGGCTGTCTGTTTTCCATGTTTGCAACAAGTGCAGCACGTATGCTGCACCCTGCTTGCTCTGTTTCCCTGTTAGAAGCTGTGAGGTGGAACAAGTTTCTCTCTGCGAGAACAGCACGCATAGTGCTCGCTTCTGTGTGCTTCTTTTCAGCGGTTTGCTCTCTGTGCAGCATATGTGCTGTTTCACCTCTTCTAGCCAGCCAATATGCTCCTGCAGCATTTCTCTGCTTCTCTCAGTGATTTCTGAGCTGCTGATGCTAGGCTGTCTGTTTTCCATGTTTGCAACAAGTGCAGCACGTATGCTGCACCCTGCTTGCTCTGTTTCCCTGTTAGAAGCTGTGAGGTGGAACAAGTTTCTCTCTGCGAGAACAGCACGCATAGTGCTCGCTTCTGTGTGCTTCTTTTCAGCGGTTTGCTCTCTGTGCAGCATATGTGCTGTTTCACCTCTTCTAGCCAGCCAATATGCTCCTGCAGCATTTCTCTGCTTCTATCAGTGATTTCTGAGCTGCTGATGCTAGGCTGTCTGTTTTCCATGTTTGCAACAAGTGCAGCACGTATGCTGCACCCTGCTTGCTCTGTTTCCCTGTTAGAAGCTGTGAGGTGGAACAAGTTTCTCTCTGCGAGAACAGCACGCATAGTGCTCGCTTCTGTGTGCTTCTTTTCAGCGGTTTGCTCTCTGTGCAGCATATGTGCTGTTTCACCTCTTCTAGCCAGCCAATATGCTCCTGCAGCATTTCTCTGCTTCTCTCAGTGATTTCTGAGCTGCTGATGCTAGGCTGTCTGTTTTCCATGTTTGCAACAAGTGCAGCACGTATGCTGCACCCTGCTTGCTCTGTTTCCCTGTTAGAAGCTGTGAGGTGGAACAAGTTTCTCTCTGCGAGAACAGCACGCATAGTGCTCGCTTCTGTGTGCTTCTTTTCAGCGGTTTGCTCTCTGTGCAGCATATGTGCGGTTTCACCTCTTCTAGCCAGCCAATATGCTCCTGCAGCATTTCTCTGCTTCTCTCAGTGATTTCTGAGCTGCTGATGCTAGGCTGTCTGTTTTCCATGTTTGCAACAAGTGCAGCACGTATGCTGCACCCTGCTTGCTCTGTTTCCCTGTTAGAAGCTGTGACGGTGGAACAAGTTTCTCTCTGCGAGAACAGCACGCATAGTGCTCGCTTCTGTATGCTTCTTTTCAGCGGTTTGCTCTCTGTGCAGCATATGTGCGGTTTCACCTCTTCTAGCCAGCCAATATGCTCCTGCAGCATTTCTCTGCTTCTCTCAGTGATTTCTGAGCTGCTGATGCTAGGCTGTCTGTTTTCCATGTTTGCAACAAGTGCAGCACGTATGCTGCACCCTGCTTGCTCTGTTTCCCTGTTAGAAGCAGTACGGTGGAACAAGTTTCTCTCTGCGAGAACAACACGCATAGTGCTCGCTTCTGTATGCTTCTTTTCAGCGGTTTGCTCTCTGTGCAGCATATGTGC